>QRFJ01001716.1:0-41158 GCA_006176705.1 Cocos nucifera
AGAGAGATAAAGGTCAGTAGGGGAGTCACTGTTGGTCTTCCCCCGCCGCTGTGTTGTTGTTGGATGGTGTGGTGTTTATTTGTAGCGGTGGAGTGACGCATCCTTCTTTTGCTGGTGTAGGAATGTGATATTCCCATGATGACAACAGTCAAGTTATGTTGTCCAAAAGAATTTTCCATGAAAGACCTAGGCGAAAGTATCCTTATTCAGGATTAAGGCTATAGGGATAGACCGATAGGATGCTAGGACTTTCACGAAAGATGTACATAAGAGAAAGTACTAAAGTGGTTAGTATGAAAAACTCTAAGAGGGTATTAATACCCTTCAGACATGGTATTCATCTTTTCAAGAAGATGTGCCCCAGCACACCTGAGGAAATAGAATGCATGAGCAAAATCCCTTATGCTTCTGCAATAGGGAGCCTCATGTATGCCATGCTATGTACACGACCTGATATAGCCCATGTTGTGAGTGTCACAAGCAGATATCAGTCAAATCCAGGTGAAAAATACTGGACTTCTGTGAAATGTATCCTTAAGTACTTAAGAAGAACTAAGGATATGATGTTGGTCTTTGGTAATGGAGAACTCCAAGTCCAGGGATATACAGACTCGGATTTCATGTTCGATACAGATGATCGAAAGTCAACATCTGGGAGTCTGTTTGTGTGCAATGGTAGTGCTATCAGCTGGAAGAGTTCCAAGCAAAGGATGATACCAGATTCCACCATGGAAGTAGAATATATCGCTGCATCAGAAGCTACGAAGGAAGCATTCTGGTACAAGAAGTTTGCTGCAAAAATTGGAGTAATGCCATCAGATGCCATTCTTCTATACTACGATAATAATGGCACCATAGCCCTTGCTAAGGAGCTGAGTTCTCACCAAAAATCAAAGCATATTGAGCGACGATACTACCTCATCTACGATTACCTCAAGAAGGGTTATGTAGAGGTCAAGAGAGTCAACTCCACAGATAATGTGGCAGACCCACTTACAAAGCCGTTGGGCCAGCAGAAGATCGAAGCCCACCTTGAGAAGATGGGACTTAGACTTATAGCCAATTGGCTTTAGGATAAGTGGAAGATTATTAGATATATGTGACCTAGAAGCCAAAATTGGCTGACACTTGTAATACACTTCTAGGGGCAAAATTATAATTTTGACTAATATCAATAAAATGGGTTATTTGCTATCATAAATTAGTTGTCCTGACTGAGCCAAAGGAGTTTGTGCTCAATTAGAGGTCTTCATATGGTCTGACTGGAGGTTGTCCAAGTCAGAAAAGATTGTCTTATTTTGTAAGACATTACCTACCATTTTTGGTCACCTGTCATTTCTTGTTCTTTGACTTTGGTCAAAAGTCTACCTTTGACTGGTCAAATGTTGACCATTGATATTTTGACTTTTGACCACATGTCATGCACCTATTGGAGAGCTGGTGGGGGCCTGTCCCTCTTCCAGAACTTGGCAAGGAAGAGGGTGCACACCACCCTTGGCGTGTGCCCAAGTTGGAGGCGCCTAGGAGTCCCTATTGGACAGGAACTCCATCTCCTTTTTGGATTCTAATTAGAGTTCTCCTAAGAACCAACTTTGACTGGTCTTAGGCGCCCTCTATGGAGGAAACCAGGGGACTCTATTCCCACCAATCAGATTTAGATCTGATTTCATAAAGAGTTATAATTGGTTGGGAAGAAGAGAAGTTGGATCACAGACAGTCTATAAATAAGACCCTACGCCCAACCCAGATTATGATTGGAAGTGATTGAAAGGAATCATAATTCCCCACACCCAAGGCTTCCTCTCCCCTCTTCCTCCATGCCAAACCACCTTCTCCCCTTCCTCTCCATGTCCAAAAGAAGTTTTGGACTTTTGGTTGGTGCGATTCAGATCAGAGAAAGGCGACTGAAAGCTAGAAGGCTGCACTGCTGCAAAGGATGACTGCTGATCTTCAAAAGGAGTTTTGAAGATTCTCCAGATCAGATCCAGATCTAATTTTTGGAGATGTGATAAAGAAGAAGAGAATCTCCAGATCCAGCCTGAGTGGATACCGGTAGAGGCTAGGCACTTACGTGGCTAGATCCAGAACCTTCCGCTGCATACAGGATCATCAATGGGTAATAGGATTACCCATATCAAGGTAAATTAAATTTGATTTAATTTATCTAGATTTTATTTTATTTCTAAAATAATAATAATCAGATCTAAAACATCTTAGATCTGATCTAGATCAAAGAGAAAAATTTTTGAAATATATCTCTTGATCCGATCAGATCTGAACGAACCTGTCCGAAAAATCAGGATTTTCCTTCACCAAGAATGTCGCATAAAGTTGCATGGATAAACTACATTCTGTTACGCCTCATTGCACTAGCTTCTTTGCTGACCAATGTACATCTCAAGACATGTGCCCCCGATCCCATTCTCTTGAGTACTCCTTGTAGATCTTGTACGTATTTTCTTAGGTACTTCTAGGGCTCAGATTTGATCACCAAGTTGTCCAAATCTGAGGAGAGTGTAGTCAGACCTTAAACCCATCCAGCAACTCGATTTGGTTTCCACCATGACCCATGTCCAGTCCAGCCCCAATTCAAGAAGCCATGACACCCTTCCCCACCTAAGCTGAAGTCACCCTCGATGAGGCTAGGTGGTACTTGTTGATGATGTCTTCAAACTGCCATAGTTCATCACCATACTCTCAACTCGCTTCTGAGTCTACTAGTCCTCTCCATCGGACTAAGTACTGCACCCGACTACCCTTCTTTCTATCCATCTTGATTTCAAAAACCTTCTTGGTTTAATGAACTCTTACGGCCACTAGAGCTCTCCCGCTTTGTGCCCAAGAAGGATCGGTTGTGTCTTCTTTGAATGGCTTCAACAGAAACACATGGAACATCGGATGCACTTTCAACTTGGAAGGCAGCGACAATCGATACGCAGTCTCTCCAATTTGATGGGTGATGATGAAGGGGCCTTCATACCTCCTCATGAGTGCTTTGTGGTAGCCCAACTTCAATCTCATGTGATGGTAGAGTTTCACCAATACCTAATCACCAATCTGAAACTCAACTGCATGCTGCTTTATGTCAGCCCACTTCTTCATCCGTTTGGTCACCTTCAACAAGGAGATCTGAACCAAATCTATATCCTCCTTCAAATCCCTTACAAACCTATAGGCGGTTGGGCTACATCCCATGTATTCCACTGCGATACTCCCTAGAGTGTCTGGTTGCTGCCCTGTTATCACCTCAAATGGTGATTTACCGGTCAACTCCGATCGCTGCAAGTTGTAACTGAATTGGGCTTGGTCCAAGAGTCGCACCCAATCCCGTTGGTTGGCATTCACATAGTGCCTCAAATACATCTCCAGTGATGCATTTGTTCATTCTATTTGGCCTTCAATTTGAGGGTGGAAAGCCGTGGACATCTTCAGCTCTATTTTGAGTATCCAAAATAACTCGATCCAGAATTTTCCATGAAGCGAGCATCATGATCAGAAATAATGCTCCACGATATCTCCTAATATTTCACCACATATATGAAAAACAATCGCACCACATTCTTCGCATGGCAAGTAGTAGGTGCTGGAATGAAGACTCCATACTTCGAGAAGTGATCCACCACTACCATCTATACCCTTCCACTGGAGGTAACCTGATGATGAAGTCTATGGAGATGCTCTCCCATGGACGCTCTAGTGTAGGCAATGGCTCCAACAACCCCACGGGCCATAGATGTTCAACATTATCTTGTTGGCATACTAAACAAGTGAGAACATACCCCTCAATGTCATCTTGCATATTTGGCCAATAGTAGCTATGTTCTATGAGAGCATGGGTCTGATGCACCCCCTGATGTCCTGCCCACATAGAATCATGATGCTCTCATAGCACCTCGTGCCTCAGCCCTCCGCTTGAAGGCATATAGACACGCCATCCTCATGTCAAAATCAACCCACCTTCGGTCCAGAAATGGCGCACCTTGCCATCCTTGATGAGTTCACCCATGGATGTGGCCCATGGATCCTTCTCTATCTTGGTCTTGACCCTCTCCATTAAGTCACTTGCTGGTTTGGAAGTTGAAGAAACCACAGCCAACCGTGCCTTTCTACTTAAGACGTTAGAAATCAAATTGGTTTAGCCTAGCTTGTACTCGATGTGGAAATCGAATTCAGTGAGAAATTGCTGCCATCTTGCTTGCTTTGGGGTGAGCTTTGGCTGGATTTGGAAATAGCTTGTGGCCACATTGTTCATGTGCACCACAAACTTGGATCCGAGGAGGTAATGGCACTAGGTTCTAAGGCAATGCACAATCGCTGTCATCTCCTTCTCATGAATCGTATACCTGTGCTCGATGTCATTCAACTTTCGACTCTCATAGGCCACTGGGTGTCTTTCCTGCATGAGCACCCCTCTAATGGCAAAATCTGATGCATCGGTATGAACTTCGAAAGAAACCGAGAAGTCCGATAGCATGAGGATTGGCTCCTCTATGACCGCTTGCTTTAGATGATCGAACGCCTTCTAACATTGATCCAACCACCACCATGGTCAACCCTTCTTCAATAAATCCATCAATGAGATGCATAACTTCGAATATCTCGTGATGAACCTCCTATAATAATTTGCCAAACCAAGAAAAGAGCGTAAGTGTGTAACACATGTAGGTACCTCCCATTTGGCCATGGCTAAAATCTTGGAGGGATCCATCATGAGCTTTCCATCCCCAGTGATGTGCCTGAGGAACAGCACCCTCCATTGCCCAAACATGCACTTCTCCTTCTTCACAAAGAGCTAGTGTTGCCATAGGGTGGAGAAGACTTGCCTCAAGTGCACCACATGCTCATTCAACGTTCGGTTGTAGATAATAATATCATCCAAGTATACTACCATGAATTTATTGATAAAGTCATGGAGTACATATTGCATCAAAGCACAGAAGCTTGCTAGAGCATTGGTGAGGTCGAAAGGCATGACAAGGTACTCGAAGCTCTCATACCTATCACACATGCAATCTTTTCGATGTCCTCCTCCATCATGCAAACTTGATAGTACCCGCTATGAAGATCCAACTTGGAAAACCACCATGCCTTACCAAGTTGATCGAACAAATCATCAATCCATGGAATTGGGTACTTGTTCTTTACTGTGAGTTTGTTGAGGGCCCTATAGTCGATGCAGAGTCTCAATGAAACATCATGCTTCTTCTAAAAAAGTATCGATGCTCCATATGGACTCTTCGAAGGTCGGATGAATCCACTATCAACCAACTCCGTTAGTTATCTCCTCAGCTCCTGGAGTTCAGGTGGGGCCATCCTATATGGTGTTTGAGCTGGTGGATGTGCTTCCTGCACCAAATCAATTCGATGATCGATTTCTCTTCTTGGTGGCAATCACTTGGGTAATTCGGGGGGCATCACATCCCCGAATTTAGTAAGAACACCCTCGATGGGTGCTAGGATCTCTTCTCCCTCCAGTAGGTCTTCCTCTTGAATGGACGTAATGTATGTTGGAAGTCCCCTTCTCAGCCCCTTAGCAAGTTGCATTGTCTGATAGGACTCGCTGCGGAGTCCCTCTAACTCACTTCCCTTTGAACCATGCAAGGTCTGCTCGAAATTCAGAAACCACCACCACATCTGAATCCACCTTTATCATGGCATGTAGCTAGGTTAGCAAATACATACTGATGACCACCTCATAGTCATCGATAGGGGCGACCACCGCTGTCACCCATCCGGTTCATGTACCGAATTGGATCTCAACATCCTTGGCTATTCGGCTTATAGCTACCTCTATGGAGTTGACCGTCTTGAATGTGTGCTCATCATGTTCAGTCTTTAGGTTGATCTTCTTCGCCATTGCTAAGTCCACGAAGAAGTCAGTGGCACCCATATTAATGAGTGCTTGGAAGGTGTGACCATTGATATTGATAGATGTGTAGAGTAGATCTCATGGCTCCTTGGCCTTCAGGGCATTGAGACTGAGTGAACCCATCCTTTGGTCAGTCTCTTGCTACTCCTCCATCGTCATGGATGCGATCTTGCCCCTCAATGGACAATCCTTCACCTTATGCGGTCTATTGCAAATGTAGCATGAGATAGTGCTAGTACCTTGCACTACCCCTTTGCCCTTCGATTGGAAAGCACCTCCACTTGAGGAGCCTGGATTTGAGCCTTTTCCACCTCCCTTGTGACCTGATTTTGCTCCCCCACCTTTGCCCTATTTGGATGCCTGGGCTTTGGGAGCTGTGGGTTGAGTCTTGAACTCAATGAGAGCCTCCGCTTGAGCTATAGCCTCGTTCAAATTCTTAACTCCTCTTTGCTGCAACTCCATCTTGGCCCATGGTTTGAACCTGTTAAGGAAGATGAAGAGAGAGTCCTCATGGCTGAGGTTTGGTACCTCCAATAATAATTTGTTGAACTCTCGCACATACTCACGCACATCATCCTTTTGTGTGAGTCGCCATAGTCATGCTCGAGCATCATCCGTAGTGAACTTAAGGAAGAATTGCTTCCAAAGTTCAGTTTGGAACTGTGCCCAAGTGGTGATTGGAACAGCCCCTTGCTTTACATTGTCAACCCGACATTGCCACCAAAGCATCGCCACATCCCTCAAGAACATGGCTGCCATGCTCACCTTCATGGCTTCACCTCTTACGTCGGTAACCTATAGGTATTGTTCCACGACGAAAAGGAAGTTATCTACCTCCTTTGTGGACCACTGCTCGTAGAACTCCTACGACTTGGGAACATCAAGCTTGTGCAGGGGATGTGTAGCCTCACTTGTGACCTCCATTGTCAAGGTAGAAGAGGACATACCCATGATAGTTTTTTTCTTTGAAAGGTCAATCACCTGTATTTGGAGAGCCTTCACCATGTTCTCCAACTCCTTATTGCGCTACAGCACCTCCTCATAGCGCCGCTCCATATCAAAGGAAATTTGATTTAGCTGAGCAGTGATCTCACCTCAAAAGGTTGCGTCCTTACCCTCGAGGTCCTCCACTCGCCCTTCAACCTCAGCTATTTGGGCCTCGTACTTCCATAGTCAATTATCAGTGGAGATAATCGGAGATGCAATCCATAGCCCTTGTAGGGAATCATCAACTAGATGCGCTCCACCCATTGTCGTGCCTCTACCTGAGGCAGGATTGGGATCCAAGGTCGAGGATGATGAATCTCCCATTTCCACCATGGATGCTGATGTAGAGGTCATTTTCTTCATTTTTAGTATCGCTCTCATACCAACTGTCATGTACGAAGGGATCTCAGAGCAAATTTTGACAACGTACGACTCGATCAACTCTTCACAAGATAGAAGAGAACCGATCAGCCTCCCTAGCATGGAAACCTAGTCTTTATGACTTAGGCCACGCCAAACAATAATAGAACACAGCAAAATGCGACACCAGTAAACACCATGAAGAAGAAGAAGAAATAAGGAGAAATTAACTTTTATTAAATTTCCACTCACTGGTTTACAATAAAAGCTCTCCCGATCTCTCGATCTCTCATAGATACATGAGGATCCTTAGATGATCTCTTTCTTTCCCTCTCTCTCTTTTTTTCTAACCCCACCCTTGAGTGTCCTTTTATATAGGAACAACCCCAGGTTATAAGTCCCTTATGAACTCAATTCTCTAAGTACAAGATAAGAATAAACCCAGAATCTCCATTCTCGTAGGACTCTGCATAGTCAGATTAAACTACCAAGTTCGTGATCTAAACAAACTCGGATTGCAATGAAACTTGATCCATTGGATTCAGAATGAAAAATCTTTTAAAATAATGCCTTATCCACTTTGAACCAACTTCTATGGAGTTCTCAGAATGTCATACAAAATTGTATGGATAAACTGCATTCTGTTATGCCTCATTGCACTAGCTTCTTTGCTGACCAATGTACATCTTGAGACATGTGCCCTCGGCCTCATTTTTTTGAGTACTCCTTATAGATCTTGTACACATTTTCCTAGGTAATTCTAGAGCTCAAATTTGGTCTCCAAATTATCCAAATCTCAAGAGAGTGTAGTCAGACCTCAAACCCATCTAACGATTCGATCTAGTTTGCACCTTGACCCATGTCTAGTCCAACCCCGATTCGAGGAGTCATGACACCTAACATGATGGTAGGGGAATAGAAGGACCGTTGGAAGGGCCTCTCCCCTCATCCCATCTTAGACAATAGGGTCTTCATCTTACTCAAGTTAGGATGAGGTTCTCCTCCTATTTCTAACAGTGCAGTGGGGGCATAAAAGGATCATTGGAAGGGCCTCTCTCCTCATCCTATCTTAGACAACAGGTTCTTCATCTTTGTTTAAGAATGAAGTTTGGTTGAGTTATTTTCTATCATTATATAATTTTGCACCAAAAGATAGAGACATTGAAAAGAGAAAATTTTATTAACGTAAAATTACTGATAATACATCCATAAATTTTCTAAATTCTAAGGTCATGGGAATATTGTTCCTCCGAGCTCCTTTGAGTAATAAGTTTCGAGCTGGATGACCTCCTTGACTTCATACGAGTCTTTCCAATTTGGAGCGAGCTTTCTTTGATTCTGAGGTTACGAAATAGTTGCTCGTCGAAGTACCAAGTCTCCCACTTTGAATACTTTTTCTCTGACCCTTGAGTTGTAGTAGCGAGCTACTTTCTACTTGTAAGCCACCATCCAAACTCGAGCTTCTTCTCTTTTTTCTTTCAATAAGTTGAGGTTAACCCTAAGATCTTGTGAGTTTTGCTACTCATTAAATGCCACAACTCATGCTGATGGAAGTTTAAGCTCTATTGGGATGATATCTTTCATCCCAAAGTCCAAGGCAAATAGAGTCTCCCTAGTTGGCAATCTTTGGATAGTTTGGTATGCCCAGAGTATATAATAGAGTTCATCTACCCAAGTGCCTTTAGCCTTCTCAAGTCTTGCTTTGATTTCCTGCAGCAAAGTTTTGTTGGTTATCTTGGCCTCACCATTTGCTTGTGGATGAGCTACTGATGTAAAATTATGAGATATATTCAGATCTTCATAGAACTCGATGAATTTTGCTCTAATAAACTACCGCCCGTTATCTATTATAATGATCCAAGGTAAGTCAAATCTACAAACAATGAACTTTCAGATGAAATCCTGTACTTTGGCTTCAATAATTTTAGCCAGGGGTTCAGCCTCGATCCATTTGATAAAGTAGTCAATTACAATCAAAAGAAACTTTCATTATCTAGATGCCATTGAAAAGGGGTTGAGTATATCCATCCCCCATTGTGCAAATGGCCAAGGGGCGCTCAAGGTGGTAAGCTCAGAGGCTAGCTATCTCTGAATACTAGCATTTCTCTGACAATAATCATATTTTCTAACATAGTCCAGAAAATCCTGATATAAGGTGAGCCAGTAATAACCTTGCCGAAGCATCTTGTGAGATAAAGATCGAGCTCCCAAATGACTCTTGCATATTTCTTCATACACTTTCCATAATGCAAAGTCGACTTCAGAATGTCGGAGACATTTTAAGAGTGGTAGTGAATACGATCTTTTGTATAGTTTGCCTTCATAGAGAACATACTAGGAGACCTAATTTCTTAATTTTCAAGCTTCTTTTGGATAATGAGATAGGACTCCATCTTTAAGATAAGCGACCAGTGGATCAATCTAGCTTGGCTCATGCTCAACCTGCATCATAGACTGTAGTTCTTCCAAACTCGGATATTTCAGGACTTCAAAGAAGACTGTCTTAGGCAATTCGGCTGGAGCTAGTGTGGCCAATTTAGAAAGAAGGTTGGCTCTAGTATTTTTTTCTCTCAAAATCTATCAAATGCTGAAACTTTTGAAAGTTAGAGTCAAATTCTTCACTTTCTAGAGATACTTTATCATACTTTCCTTCCGAGCTTCATAACTGCCACTAACTTGTTCGATTATCAGTTGGAAATCACTGTATACTTGGAGTTAGTCTGCTTTGAATTTCTTAGCTATCCTTAATTCAGCCATCAGAGCTTCATATTCATCCCCATTATTTATTGCAAAAAACTCTATGTGCAGTGCATATTCAGTGATGACTTCCTTCAGGTTCACCAGGATCAATCCAGTGCTTGGTCCCAAAGCATTGGATGAGCCATCCATATACAGGACCCAGAGGCCTTCAGGGAGGTTGGCCTTTTCTTTGGAGGAGCTCAGCTACAACCATGGAATGCTGACCTCACTCTGTTCCAGTTTGGCCTCATCTAGGATAGTGCATTCTACTATGAAATCCATCAGTATTTGAGCTTTAATTAATGATCGAGGCTGAAAATTGATGTCAAACTATATGAGTTCAATTGTCCATTTTGTGATTCTTCTGAAGGTATCTGTTTAGTGAAGAACTACCTTGATTGATTGATCGATGAGGAGAATTATGGTGTACCTCTAAAAATAAGATCGAAGTCTTCGGACTACAATTAGTAGATCATAAATTAGTTTTTCTAACTTAATGTACCTGATTTTGACATCCCTCAAGGCTTGACTTATGTAGTAGATCGACCACTGCACTTTTGCTTCTTTGACAAGGACTATCGCAAGGGCCGCTAGGGAGACTGTTAGGTATAGAAATAGTTCTTCCTTTGGTTCGGACTTGGCCAATAAGGAAGGTGAGCTGAGGTAGCTTTTAAGTTGTTCGAATGCTTGCTGACACTCTATGGTCCAATAAAAGTTCTTTGGTTGCTTGAGAACTCGAAAGAAAGGCATACACCATTTGGCTAACTTCGAGATAAAGCAATTCAGAGCTGCTACCTTCTCCATTAAGTGCTGAACTTCTTTTATTGATTTTGAAGCAGTCATCTCTTGGATAGTCTGAATCTTCTCCAGATTAGCCTTAATCCTGCATCTTGACACCATAAACTCCAAGAACTTTCCTAAGATCATGTCAAAAATATACTTGGTTGGATTCGATTTTATTTTATACTTTTGAAGGATGTCGAAGGTCTCCTCGAGATCAGCTATGTGATTTATTGAAGTTCGACTCTTGACAAGCATGTCATTTACATAAACCTCCATGTTGTGGTCGATTTTCTCCTTGAAGATCTTATTGATGAGGTGCTGATATGTTGCTTCTATATTTTTAAGCCTAAAGGGCATAATCTTGTAACAATAAAGACCACGATCAGTAATAAAAGTAATTTTCTTCTCATTCTCTGATGCCATCTAGATTTGGTTATAGCCGGAGAAGGCATCTATGAAGGTGAGGAGCTCATGGCCCGAGGTCACATCCACCAATTGATCAATTCTGGATAAGATATAACTATCTTTCAGATAGGCCTTGTTCAACTTCTTGAAGTTTATGCACATCCTCCACTTGCCATTTGCCTTCTTGATAAGGACCACATTAGAGATCAAATTTAGATAGGAGACTTCTCAGATGAATCTTGTATTCAGGAGCTTGTCGACTTCTTCTACAATTATCTTCTATCTCTCTAGGGCATGGCTGCATACCTTTTCTTTCACTGGCTGATGTTTGGGATCAACAACCAGACGATATTCCATGATTTCGACATCAATTTCTAGCATGTCTATGGGGATCTAAGCAAAAACATCTGCATTTCTCTACAGAAATTTGATAAGCTATTCTCATATCTCCTCTTTCATATTAGAGCCAATCTGTATAGTGTGGTCTTTATTTCCATCATCCAAAGGGATAGAGACAAGGTCTTCCATGGGTTCTCCCCATTCTTCTGTAAGATCATTTCAGACATCCAATTCATCAACTGGGTAAGGGTCAGACTGCTCATCCCTTTATAGGATAATTGAGTAGCAATGTCTCGCCAAAGCTTGGTCTTTCCTAACTTCTTTGATCCCGTAATTTGTTAGAAACTTCATCTTTAAATAGTAGGTCGACACTACTGCCCGAAGTGCATTTAGGCAAGATCAGCCAAGAATTGCATTGTAAGCAGATAGAGCTCTTACTATCAAAAAATCCACTTATACCCTGGACTGCCTCGGATATCGTCCTACAGCTATAGTTAAAGTTATCATACCTTCAACTAGCACTGCATCACCAATGAAGCTGACAAATGGATAATTCATTGGTCCGAATTGGTTATTAGGTATAGATATTTTAAAAAAAGCATCATAAAATAAGACATCAGCAGAGCTTCCATTATCAATAAGAACACGATGTACGTCATAATCTGCAATGTTTAAAGAAACTACAACCTCATCGTTGTGCGAAGATTGAATCCCTTGAGCATCTTCTTTAGTGAAAGTGATGGATTCCTCAGTCCTCCACCTTTTAACTGACCCCTTAGATCCACTGGCTTCCTCCCATCGAAGCCTCCCAGAGATGCTATTGATGATGCCGAGAGGTGATCGATCTTCTTGCTGCTCCTTCTTTCTTGGTGGTTCTAGTTATGGCAGTACCCTCAGTTGATCTTCTCTTATCTCAGGCCAACATCATAGGAATCGGCTAAGCCGACCTCATCTAATATATTTCTTGATCTCATCTTGGAGCTGGATGCATTCTTTTACATCATGACCATGGTCATGATGGTAGAGGCAGTACTTATTTGGATTGCACTTATTCGGATGAGTGGCATCCTCTCTGACCTTGGCAGCTGCTCTTTGATCTTCATTAGTACTTGAGTTTTTGGAGCATTGAGGGGAGCATAGTTGTGAAACCTTCTAGGGGGAGAGCTCCTTCATGCTCTTCTATCAGGGCTCCTTTGACGGCGAGCTTGAGGAGAAGTTTGGACTTGCTTATGCTCAGGGGGAGTCCAAGAGCACGGCCAAACTTCATTCGACTTCTCTTCAACTGTGGGCTTACTAGACTCGCTCACCTGCTACTCCCTTATGGCTTCCTCGTCCTTTAGTTTGAAGGCTTCTTTAGCTTGGGCATAGCCTTCAGCCTGAGCTAGTAGATCAGCAAAATCTCTAGGATACTTTTTTCAGGAAGAATAGCAAATCATTCTTCTGAAGGCCATCTTTTAGTATGGCCATGGCAATGGATTGGTCCAAATTTTGGACATCCAATGCAGCGGCATTGAAGCAGTTGACATAAGCTTGGATGGACTCCCCTTCCTACTGCTTAATGTTAATGAGAGAGTCTGAGCCTTGCCTTGGATGATGGTTGCTGATAAAAGGAGCCACAAACTAATGGCTTATTCGATCGAAGGAGAAGATCATATCTGACTTTAGTATCGAGTACCAGTTTCTCACTGCTTCCTTTAGAGTGGATGGAAAAACTCAACACAAAATAGCGTCTAGCATGCCATAGAGCAGCATCATGATTCGGAAGGCCTCTAGGTGGTTGATCGGATCAGTGGTCCTGTCGTAGCTCTCAAGTTTAGGAAGCTTGAAGTTTGACGGGATCGACTCCTGTATGATTCTTTGGGAGAAAGGAGGGTCAGTGCAGATGTTGTCATGGTTAGCTAGGGCAGCATGATGGAGCTCCTTAATCCATCGATCCATTTCTTGAAGTTTTCAATCGAGGGCTTGATTTTGATCATGGATCTCAGAGGATTTTTGGCTATAGATGGAAAAGATTTTATCTAAAGAAGAATTATGATCGGAACAAAGGCTCTCTGCTCTCTGCTTCCCCTTCTCGGAGGTGATGGTTCTGCCGACTCAAGTATGCCTCCATGGGACTGGCTCTTGACATCCCAATGGGGGATTTTTTAGTCGAACTATCATCAGAGATTGCTACATGGCCTGCACCATTTTGGTGAGTCCCCAGACCTGCTGCACTAATAGTTTGAACACTTGATCCACCTTATCGCCAAGAGGGTTGCAGTGCAGTGTGTGTGAAGAGGATTTTGGCAATCTGAAAAATGGACCAGTCTGTTCGACCCACGATGGACACAGGATTTGAGAATTAAAGGATCAATATAGATATGTTGCCCTAGAAGCCAGAATTGGCTGACACTTGTAATACACTTCTAGGGGCAAAATTATAATTTTGACTATAATTAATAAAATGGGTTATTTTCTATCACACCTGTGTATTTAGTGTCTGTGATACATCCTTTGAGTTAATGGTAATGATAATTCATATTTTCAAGAGTTGAAAATTTAAGACATGAATAATCATTATTAACTCATAAACAGCTCCCGACCATAGGATCATCACGAGGATGGTGATTGATCCGGAAGGTTGGTGTACGATCGCTTCTCTTTAGTAGATGAGTCTTGAGTCTACGGTGTGGAGACACCGGAGCGAGAGTACAGGTACTCGTTAGAGAACGAGGGCACTGAGCGTGACCACCTCGAGTAGTCATTAGGAAGTCTACCTTCTCGTCAATGACTGACTCGATGCTGCAGTAGTGTGTCTGGTTCTTTGACCTGAGATGCATCGGCAGTTCACCTTGAGGGTGTTATAGTTTGACTACACCATTACTCGGTCTCCTAGCCATATGGAACCCTGAGGTGTATGTTGGCTATAGCATGTTCATTGTAGGAACTGGATTGCATCAAGATGGGAATCTATCTACCTCGGTGGTAGAGGAGCAGCCCTATGATAATCATGAGAATCAAGTCCTGAAGCCCATGGCCATGGCAGAGTGAAATAATAGAAAGAGTTTCTATTTAGATTTTCACATTGGACTCGAATCGAATGATTATATCATATGACAGAGACTAGGGTTTGACGAGTTTACCTTAACCCTAATCTGATCGGGGCTCAAGATAGAAGAACTTAATCACACAGGTAGCTGCACCAAGAGGTTCGCATTCAGCTCTGATGGGTTGCCACCATATACTGCTAGGTGTCACTGGTGGATTTTGGGAGCAATTAGAATGATTTAGATGATCGATCATTCTAGCTGTTCGAATCAGAAGAGTTCTGATCCATCGAAAGGAGTTTCGATGATGTCTATGATAGAGATCATGACATATCCCATTACCATACAGAACTGAACCTAACTGGGTCACACAAACAAGGGTTTGAATCTGGTGATCATCAATTGAACTGATCTAGTTCAATTGATCTGAATGAGATTCAATTAGGTTCAAGGAAATCGTGCTAGCACTCGATTGAACCTAACGTTCTTCTTTTACTATCACAAATAAGTTGTCCTGACTGAGCCAAAGGAGTTTGTGCTCAATCAGAGGCCTTCATATGGTCTAACTGGAGGTTGTCCAAGTTAGAGAAGGTTGTCTTATTTTATAAGACATGACCTGCCATTTTTGGTCACCTGCCATTTTTGGTCCTTTGACTTTGGTCAAAAGTTGACCTTTGACTGGTCAAATGTTGACCATAGACACTTTGACTTTTGTCCACACGTGTCATGCACCTATTGGAGAACTGGTGGGGGCCTGTCCCCCTGCCAGAACCTGGCAAGGAGGAGGGCGCACGCCACCCTAGGCGTGCGCCCAAGTTGGAGGCGCCTTGGAGTCCTTGTTGGACAAGGACTCCACCTCCCTTTTGGATTCCAATCAGAGTTCTACTAAGAATCCAGTTTGACTGGTCTTAGGCGCCCTCTAAGGAGGAATCCAGGGGTCTCTATTCCAACCAATCAGATTTAGATCTGATTTCACAAAGGGTTGTGATTGGTTGGGAGGAAGAGGAGTTGGATCACGCTTAGTCTATAAATAAGACCCTGCGCCCAACTCAGATTCAATTAGCAATTAGAATAGAGATTTCCCACGCCCCAAGGCTGCCTCTCCCCTCTTCCTCCATGCCTAAACTTCTCCTCCTTCTCCTCTCCACGTCCAAAAGAGTTTTGGACTTAGGTTGGTGCGATTCCAGATCAAAAGAAAGGCGATCAAAAGAAGAAGGCTGCACTGCTGCAAAGGACGACTGCTGATCTTCAAAAGGAGTTTTGAAGATCCTCCAGATCAGATCCAGATCTGATTTTTGGAGGCGTGATAGAGAAGAAGAGGATCTCCAGATCCAACCCGAGTGGATACCGGTAGAGGCCAGGCGCTTGCGTGGCTAGATCCAGAACCTTCCGCTGCAATCAGGATCATCTACAGGGTAATAGGATTACCCAAATCAGGTAAATTAAATTTGATTTAATTTATCTTATTTTATTTTATTTATTAAAATAATAAGAATCAGATCTGAAACATATCAAGATCTGATTGGGATCAAGAGAAAAATTTTTGAAATATATCTCTTGATCTGATCAGATCTGGACGAACCTGGACCGGGAAATCAGGATTTCCCTTCAACTGGTATCAGAGCCATGGTTCTAAATTGTTTAGATCTGATTTTAATTTTATTTTAATTAGAAAATAAAGTGATTTCAGATGTCACATGAGATGTGATCAGATCTGAAATCAGAAAAATTAAAATTAAATGATTTGGATCTAAGATTACATGAAGATATGCATGACTAGTTCTAGAATAGAATAGTTCTATAGAATAGTTTTGCATGTCTTTGATTTAATCTGATTAAATCATATTTTAGATCTTCTTATTTACTATTTTCTGATATTATAAGTGTTATAATAACATCTGATAAACAGCAAATAAAAATTATTTAATTTTAAATATCATATGAGATATGATTGATGCATGTCTAGACTAGTTGTAGAATAGTTCTACATAATTGTCTAGATTAGAATTTATTTTGATTAGATCAATTTAAATCTAATTTTTTAGATTATTATGAGATAATTTAGATCTGAAAACATGCATGATTTGATACATGAGATGTATGCAAAATATGCCATTGATTAGATCTAAATTTGTATATGAGATATATGATATAGATCTATAACTGTTTTGTAGTATTTACATGTTCCTGATTAAGGCGTTCCTCTTGGCCGTCCGGTCATAAGAACGAAGAAGGGTTTAAAGGCCCTCTCTTCCCATTCGATGGGGTGTTCTTATGACGTGTAGGGGTGCTGCGTGTTCGTCCTTAATCAGAAACCCAAAACTTACTTTCTGCAAAACCCTAGATCCTGAAACCCTAGGATTTATTGTGCATATTTTGTTTATGAACCCAACTTAATTAAGAATTAAGTTTATGGAATATTAATTAGGTCTAAAATTGAGAATTTCAGATCTAAGACATATTCATAATACTGGGTTCGGGCTTGGGTAGCTCAATTAGGTCTAAGCGGTTGATCAAACCGAATCAAGAGTTGGTTAGATGGGATCAACAATGCTTAAATTGACCAGCCTAATAGGATTAAGTCTGGGTCAAGATCGAGTCACGATCAAGCAAGACCTAATTAGGCTCAGAGGTTAGAGTCTGGATTGTAGGCTAACCCAATTGGTTCTGACTCAACAATTTGGTGTCTAAGGTAAGTTTGGCACATAGACGACCGACTGGTTTTTAATTGGAAGCTACTCGACCTGAATGCGTTCTTGTACGAGTTAATGGCATATTCCTTCCACCGGTCTCACTTACCTGGCCATATCTGTTGACACAGTTCTGATCTGAGGTGGTCAATAATCCGAGCTAACCCATGCCACTAGGTTAGTCATAATTGTTATGACTAAGCCAAGTCTAGTTTAATGAGACCTGAATCAATTCTCCCTAAGAAAAGATTAAGTCTGAGGTCTTCCACCATTGTAGATGTGCGGGCCCTTCCCGGGGTTGATTGTTCTCGGCTGGATACAGTGGCTCAGTTGCACCGGGAAGACGCAACCATGTCTATTAGGCATTGGATGCTATGGGCTGGAGGATGAGTTGGGCTCAATATTTCGGATACGGTGAGAGACTCCAATTAGGAACCCAGTCTATGCAAATGGTGGGTCTGACTTAACTAAGGAGTGGATCAATATTCCGGATACGGTGAGATTCATGAATTAGAGACCAAGTTTGGGTGCACCATGATTAGAGAATCATTGAACAAGAGTTGTTCACTCATTGGCTAACCCATCACCAATAACTGTTAGGTGAGGTGATGAGTCAGTTGGTGAGACCGCACCACCCACTAGAAATCATCAATCGTGGAGATTTTCGCATCTCTACAGAGGGAGTGTAGGGATCCGAGAAAATAGTGGGAGCTAATTTGTTTAAAAATAAAATCCCTAAACAAATTGGTCAAGTCAAAATTACAGTATCTAACTAGAATCTTTGACTCTCTACAGGAAAATGTCTGCGTCCAACCCACTTGGCACGTATCCTAGACACACATAGACTGACTGGACCCAATTATAAAGATTGGCTCAGGAACTACAAAATTGTTTTGGGTTCAGAGAAGTTAACACCATGTTTTGGACCAGGACCCTCCCACCTTACCAGCTCGTCCATCCACTTGAACAGAGAGCGTCTCTGGAAAAATGGATTGACGAAGATAATAAGGCCAGATACTACATGTTGGGCTCGATGTCTGATGAGCTCCAGCGCCAACATGAAGATATCGGGACTGCTCGCCAAATGTTGGCTCACCTGCAGGAGATGTTTGGTGAACAGAGTCGCGCAGCCAAATATCAAGTCACAAAATGACTTTTTAAGGCTAAGATGCGTGATGGGCAGTCAGTCCAAGATCACTGTCTGACAATGATCAAGGACATGGAAGAGCTTGAGAAGCTCGGTGTGAAGTTGGACTTGGATCTGCAGAACGATATTATTCTGCAATCCTTGACTGATGCATATGGGCAATTCATCATGAATTACCACATGCATAAACTTCAAAATTCCTTGGCCGAGTTGATGAATATGCTGGTTACCGCTGAGCTTTCTATGAAAGGTTCTAAAGGCTCAGTTCTTGCTATGGAACGGACTTCTTCCAAAAGAAAGTCTTATGGAAAGAAAAAGAAGTCTGTGAAAAAGCAAAAGGTGGAAGGATCAAAGAAGAAGAAGGCAGAATCCGAAGAAAAAGGTCCGATGGCAAAGGAAAGTGTTTCCATTGCAACAGCGACGGCCATTGGAAGCGGAACTGCCCTACTTACCTGGCCACCCTAAAGAACAAGAAGGAAGGTCCTTCTGGAGGTATGCTCGTTATTGAGTCTAACCTTACGGTTTCTTCTGCATCCAGTTGGGTGCTTGACTCTGGTTCTAGTGCTCATCTGTGCACTTCTATGCAGGGTCTTGAGGATAGCAGGAGGCTGAGGGATGGAGACATGATCCTACGCATCGGTAATGGAGCAAGAGTTGCTGCAGTAGCCGTGGGAACATACCCTCTTCGATTACCATCTGGTTTAGACTTAGTTTTAAAAGACTGTTATTATGTGCCTGCAGCTAGCAGGAATTTGATTTCTGTTTCATGCTTAGCACAAGAAGGTTATGTGATCACCTTCTTTAAGGACCATTGTAACATTCTTTATGAAAGAAATAAAATTGCAAATGGTTTCCTTGTTAATGGTCTTTATCAGTTGCATATTGATGTACCTATTTTAACTATCGAGCAAAACGTGAATGCCAAACGACCTAGGGATAGTCCAAACGACAGATATCTATGGCACCTGAGATTAGGTCATATAGCAGAAGATAGGATTAACAAATTGGAGAAAAATGGGCTATTGAGTCCATTGACTTTTGAGTCATATCCAACTTGTGAATCTTGTCTTCAAGGCAAAATGACTAAACTCCCTTTTGTTGGACATGGGGAGAGGGCCACAGATCTCCTTGCCCTAGTACATACTGATGTGTGCGGCCCATTTGATGTGCCGGCTAGAGGCAATTTTGTCTACTTCATTACCTTTACCGATGATCTGTCTAGGTATGGGTATGTGTATCTTATGAGACACAAGTCTGAAGCTTTTGAAAAGTTCAAAGAATTCAGACATGAAGTAGAAAAACAAACTGGAAAAACCCATTAAGGTTCTTCGATCAGATCGAGGAGGTGAATACCTTAGCCGGGAATTCCTAGACTATCTTAAGGAAAATGGCATAGTCTCTCAATGGACTCCACCAGGAACACCTCAACTCAACGGGGTTTCAGAACGGAGAAATCGGACTCTATTGGATATGGTTCGATCCATGATGAGCTTCACAGACCTCCCTGATTTTCTTTGGGGACATTCATTATTAACTTCAATCTATTTACTGAATAGGGTTCCCTCTAAAACCGTTCCTACCACACCGTATGAGATATGGCACGGTAAGAAACCAAGTCTGAGTCATCTCAGAATTTGGGGTTGTCCGGCTCATGTCAAAAGACAACAAGCGGACAAGTTAGAGTTTAGGTCCTTTAGAGCTCGATTCATAGGATATCCTAAAGAGTCATTAGGATACTATTTCTACATTCCAGAAGACCACAATGTGATTGTGAGTCGACATGCCATATTTCTTGAAAAATAGTTTATTCAAGATAGCGGCATTGGAAAGCAGAGATTAAGCTTGATGAGAAAGTCTCACAAGCAGAACGAGCTAAGGACCAAGTGGAACCAAATCAGGTTGAGCCAATAAGAACACTACCTCCTCCACCTCGTAGATCGGAAAGAGTTTCCCGTCCCCCTGAAAGATACTTAGGTATTATTTCAGAGGATGTAGAGGAAATGTTCCTCATAGGTAATGGTGCTCATGGTGATGATCCCAAAACCTACAACGAGGCGATATCAGATATCGACTCCGAGAAATGGCTTGAGGCAATGAAGTCAGAGATCGACTCGATGCACTCAAACCAAGTCTGGACCTTGGTAGATCCACCAGAAGGTATAGTACCTATTGGGTGTAAATGGATCTTCAAGAGAAAGATTGGTGCAGATGGGAATGTGGAGACATTCAAGGCTAGACTGGTGGCAAAAGGTTATAGTCAACGTGAAGGCATTGACTATCAGGATACCTTTTCCCCAGGTAGCTATGCTAAAATCCATCCGCACATTGCTTGCCGTTGCAGCCTATTTCGATTATGAAATATGGCAAATGGACGTGAAAACGGCATTCCTAAATGGATATCTTGAGGAAGATATCTATATGGAACAGCCGCTAGGTTTCACATCCAGTGATACTGATCACAAGGTTTGCAAGCTGCAAAGGTCCATATATGGACTTAAGCAAGCATCTCGGAGCTGGAACACTCGTTTCAATGATGTGATCAAAAAGTTTGGTTTCATCAAAAATGAAGAGGAACCATGTGTTTTCAAAAGGGTCAGTGGGAGCGCTGTTGTCTTCCTCGTATTGTACGTGGATGACATCCTCCTTATTGGGAATGATATTCCCATGTTGACATCAGTCAAGATGTGGTTGTCCAAGGAATTCTCCATGAAAGACCTAGGTGAAGCATCCTTTATTCTAGGAATTAAGGTCTATAGGGATAGACCGAATAGGATGCTAGGACTTTCACAGAAGATGTACATAGAGGAAGTACTAAAGAGGTTTAGTATGGAAAACTCTAAGAGGGGATTAATACCCTTCAGACATGGTATTCATCTTTCCAAGAAGATGTGCCCCAGCACACCTGAGGAAATAGAACGCATGAGCAAGATCCCTTATGCTTCTGCAATAGGGAGCCTCATGTATGCCATGCTATGTACACGACCTGATATAGCCCATGCTGTGAGTGTCACAAGCAGATATCAGTCAAATCCAGGTGAAGAACACTGGACTTCTGTGAAATGTATCCTTAAGTACTTGAGAAGAACTAAGGATATGATGTTGGTCTTTGGTAATGGAGAACTCCAAGTCCAGGGATACACAGACTCGGACTTCATGTCCGATATAGATGATCGAAAGTCGACATCTGGCAGTCTGTTTGTGTGCAATGGTGGAGCTGTCAGCTGGAAGAGTTCCAAGCAAACTGTGATAGCAGATTCCACCATGGAAGCAGAATATATAGCTGCATCAGAGGCTGCAAAGGAAGCATTCTGGTACAAGAAGTTTGCTGCAGAAATTGGAGTAATGCCATCAGATGCCATTCCTCTTTACTGCGACAACAATGGCGCCATAGCCCTTGCTAAGGAGCCGAGGTCTCACCAGAAGTCCAAGCACATTGAGCGGCGATATCATCTCATCCGCGATTACCTTGAGAAAGGTTACGTTGAGGTCAAGAGAGTCAACTCCGCAGATAATGTGGCAGACCCACTTACAAAGCCGTTGGGACCAGCAGAAGATCGAAGCCCACCTTGAGAAGATGGGACTTAGACTTGTAGCCAATTGGCTTTAGGACAAGTGGGAGATTGTTAGATATATGTGCCCTAGAAGCCAGAATTGGCTGACACTTGTAATACACTTCTAGGGGCAAAATTATAATTTTGACTATAATTAATAAAATGGGTTATTTTCTATCACACCTGTGTATTTAGTGTCTGTGATACATCCTTTGAGTTAATGGTAATGATAATTCATATTTTCAAGAGTTGAAAATTTAAGACATGAATAATCATTATTAACTCATAAACAGCTCCCGACCATAGGATCATCACGAGGATGGTGATTGATCCGGAAGGTTGGTGTACGATCGCTTCTCTTTAGTAGATGAGTCTTGAGTCTACGGTGTGGAGACACCGGAGCGAGAGTACAGGTACTCGTTAGAGAACGAGGGCACTGAGCGTGACCACCTCGAGTAGTCATTAGGAAGTCTACCTTCTCGTCAATGACTGACTCGATGCTGCAGTAGTGTGTCTGGTTCTTTGACCTGAGATGCATCGGCAGTTCACCTTGAGGGTGTTATAGTTTGACTACACCATTACTCGGTCTCCTAGCCATATGGAACCCTGAGGTGTATGTTGGCTATAGCATGTTCATTGTAGGAACTGGATTGCATCAAGATGGGATCTATCTACCTCGGTGGTAGAGGAGCAGCCCTATGATAATCATGAGAATCAAGTCCTGAAGCCCATGGCCATGGCAGAGTGAAATAATAGAAAGAGTTTCTATTTAGATTTTCACATTGGACTCGAATCGAATGATTATATCATATGACAGAGACTAGGGTTTGACGAGTTTACCTTAACCCTAATCTGATCGGGGCTCAAGATAGAAGAACTTAATCACACAGGTAGCTGCACCAAGAGGTTCGCATTCAGCTCTGATGGGTTGCCACCATATACTGCTAGGTGTCACTGGTGGATTTTGGGAGCAATTAGAATGATTTAGATGATCGATCATTCTAGCTGTTCGAATCAGAAGAGTTCTGATCCATCGAAAGGAGTTTCGATGATGTCTATGATAGAGATCATGACATATCCCATTACCATACAGAACTGAACCTAACTGGGTCACACAAACAAGGGTTTGAATCTGGTGATCATCAATTGAACTGATCTAGTTCAATTGATCTGAATGAGATTCAATTAGGTTCAAGGAAATCGTGCTAGCACTCGATTGAACCTAACGTTCTTCTTTTACTATCATAAATAACTCACTGTCCACCAACTCCATTAGCTTTCACTCCTGGTCGTGGGGTTATATGTGTTTGAGCTGTGATGTGCTCCGCAACAATCATTTGTGATCGATTTCTCTTTTGTGGCATCCTTGGGATCGGGGGCATCCTCCCGATTCAAAGAAATATCGTGGTGCTGGACTCTCTCCCTCCAACAGGTCTTCCTCTTGAATGGATGCAATGTATGTTGGAAGTCTCCTTCTTAGCCCCTTAGCAAGCTGTATTGCCGATAGGACTCGCTGCGGAGTCCCTCCAACTCGCTTTCCTTGAACCACGCAAGGTTCACTCTAATTCAGAACCACCACCACATCTGAATCCACCATTACCATGGCATGTAGCTGGGTTAGCAAAGACATACCGTTGACCACCTTGTAGTCATCGATAGGGGCGACCACCGCTGTCACCTATCTGCTCCATGTACCGAATTGGATCTCAACATCTTTGGCTATTCCACTTGTAGCTACCTCTATGGAGTTGACCACCTTGAACGTGTGCTCATCATGTTCAATCTTTAGGTTGAGCTTCTTCGTCATTGCTAAGTTCACGAAGAAGTCAGTGGCACCTATATCAATGAGTGCCTAGAAGGTGTGACCATTGACATTGACAGGTGCGTAGAGTAGGCCACATGGCCCCTTGGCCATCAGGGCATTGAGACTGAGTGAACCCATCCTTTGGTCGATCTCTTGCTGCTCCACCATCACAGATGCGATCTTGCCCCTCAATGGACAATCCTTCATCTTATGCAGTCCATTCCAAATGTAGCATGAGATGGTGCTGGTACCTTGCACCCCCACTTTGCCCTTCGCTTGGGAAGCGCCTCCACCTGGGGAGCCCAGATTCGAGCCTTTTCCACCTTCCTTCTGATCTGATTTCACTCCCCCACCTTTGCCCTATTTGGATGCCTAGGCTTTGGGAGTTGTGGGTTGAGTCTTGAACTCGATGAGAGCCTCCGCTTGAGCTATTGCCTCATTCAAACTCTTAACTCCTCTTTGCTGCAACTCTATCTTGGCCCATGGTTTGAGCCCATCAAGGAAGGTGAAGAGAGAGTCCTCCTGACTAAGGTCTGGTACCTCCAACAATAATTCGCTGAACTCTAGCACATACTCATGCACATCATCCTTTTGCATGAGTCACCATAGTCATGCTCGAGCATCATCCTTAGCGAACTCGGGGAAGAATTGCTTCCGAAGTTCAGTTTGGAACTGTGCCCAAGTGGTGATTAGAACAGCCCCACGCTTCACATCGTCAGCCTGACGTCACTACCAAAGCATCGCCACATCCCTCAAGAACATGGCCGTCGTGCTCACCTTCATGGCTTCACCCCTTACGTTGGTAACCTATAGGTATTGTTCCATGATGAAAAAAAAGTTATCTACCTTTTTTGCGGACCACTGCCCGTAGAACTCCTACGGCTTGGGAACATCAAGCTTGTGTAGGGGACACTTAGTCTCACTTGTGACCTCCATTGTCAAGGTAGAAGAGGACACACCTGTGGTAGTTTTTTCCTTTGAAAGGTCAACCACCTATATTTGGAAAGCCTTCATCATGGTCTCAAACTCCTTGTTGCGTTGTAGCACTTCCTCATAGTGCCGCTCCATATCAAAGGAAATTTGATTTAGCTGAGCAGCGATCTCACCTCGAAGGGTTGCGTCCTTACTCTCGAGGTCCTTCACTCGTCCTTCAATCTCAGCTATTTGGGCTTCGCATTTTCGTAGTCGATTGTTGGTAGAGATTATTGGAGATGCAATTCATGGCCCTTATAGGGAATCATCAACTGGATGCGCTCCACCCATTGCCATGCCTCCTCCTGAGGCAGGATTGGGATCCAAGGTCGAGAATGATGAATCCCCCATTCCCACCATGGATGCTGATGTAGAGGTCATCTTCTTCATTTTTGGTATGGCTCTGATACCAACTATCATGTACGAAGGGATCTCAGAGCAAATTCCAACAATGTGCAGCTCGATCAGCTCTTCACAGGGTAGAAGAGAACCGATCAACCTCCCTAGCATAAAAACCTAATCTCTATGACTTAGGCCATGCCCATCAATAATAGAACACAGCAAAATGCGACCAAAAAAAATATCATGAAGAAGAAGAAGACATAAGGGGAAGAGAACTTTTATTAAATAACCACTCGCTGTTTTACAATAGAAGCTCTCCCGATCTCTCGATCTCTCATAGATACAAGAGGATCCTTAGATGATCTCTTTTTTTTCTCTCTCTCTTGATCTCTAACCCCACCCTTGAGTATCCTTTTATATAGGAACAACCCCAGGTTATAAGTCTCTCACGAACTCAACTCTCTAAGTACAAGATGAGGATAAACTCAAAATCCCCGTTCTCACAGGACTCTGTGCAGTCAGATAAAACAGCCAAGTTCATGACCCAAACAAACTCGGATTGCAACGAAACTTAATCCGTTGGATTCAGAATGAAAAATCCTATATGATATTGCCTTACCCACATTAAACCAACTTCTGTGGAGTTCCCAGAATATCACACAAAGTTACATGGATAAACTACATTCTGTTATGCCTCATTGCACTAGCTTCTTTGCTAACCAATGTACATCTCGAGACATGTGCCCCCGGCCCCATTCTCTTGAGTACTCCTTGTAGATCTTGTACACATTTCTTTAGGTGATTTTAGGGCTCAGATTTGATCTCCAAGTTGTCTAAATCTCAAGAAAGTGTAGTCAAACCTCGAATCCATCCAGCGACCCGATTTGGTTTGCACCTTGACCCATGTTTGATCTAGCCCTAATTCGAGGAGCCATGATACTTACATATTTGATATATATTTAATCTAAATAACTTAGTAATTGAGGGTGAATGAGCCATTAAGCTGTCTGATCATAAGGGGCAAGTATGGTTTAAAGGCCATCTCCTCTCATTCAGTGGGAATCCCTTATGGCGGTAGGGGGTGCCATCGTGAACTCATTCTTTAGGATGAACAGTGAAAGGATTTGATTGAAATTATTTCAATTAAAAAGTTAAACATGAATATATTTAGATTAGATCTAAAAGATAATTCATGGTTTAATTTTTAATATGTCTTATTTTCTATTTTGAGATTAGCAATAGGATTGCTATTTATGAAATGAGCTGACCCATTTGTGAAATGAGTCAACCCATTTGGTGAATAGAAAATAAAATCTTTCAAAATTTAAAAAATTATTTTTGAAATGCCGAACTCCAACCTATCAGCCCAAAAATTTAACTAAAAGAATTAAGTATCTCATAGAATCTAGAATTATAAATTAAGGATTCTAAGACATAAGCATAAGCTATGGGTTAAAGGGTTAGATGAATTAGGTCCATTAATTGGGTTAGACCCAAGGTTAGTTGAAGAATGGACTTAATCTAGAGTTATTGATCAAATCTAATCAAGTGTTGAATTAGATTAGGTCAAGAACACTTTTGACTTAACTTCAATAGTTATAGTTGAATGAGTCCATATCTTTAACTAGACCAAGATGGACTTGATTCATGACTAAGCGGTCTAGTCCAAAATTACTAGGTTGATCAGATTAAACCTAATTAATCGATTGGTGTCTAAGGTAAGTTTGGTAGTCTAGACCAATGGTTTTTAATTGGGAGCTACTCGCATTGATTCAGTCTTTGATGAGTTAATGGCATATCCCTTCCATTGATCTCACTTACCTGGCCAACATGGTCGATTAGAGTTTGATTAGATCACTTGGTGATTCAAACTGACCCATGTCACTAGGAATCAGTTTGACTGATTTCAATCAATAAGATTGAATTAGGTGCCCATGGACCTAAATTGATCCTAGTCCTAACCTATGGACTTGGTGAAGTTAGTGGAAGGATTTGACTTGGTGAAGTCAGTGGGAGAAATTGGTTCGTGTTCTTTCTATCCTTAAATCATAAGTAACCTAAATTCTCTAAATTATTAGGTCCTTAAAATGACTAAGTTATGGGGATAACCGAGTCATAGCCTCTCATTAAGATGAATAGTAATGAGTTCAATTTTCTGAATGGACATTGGAGGTGCCTAACATCTGGTGTTCATCTGGATATTGGAATTATTGTCCATCAGATGATGATTATGTTGCACTCACTTAATGGTGATCAGGTTAGCCAGAGCCTACCTCGGGTCTGATTATCATTGGTTTGATGCATCAAATTCAATCATGTTAAAGATTAGACCTAACCAGATCTTTTCAGTGGAGGCCAAAATCTAATTACTAAAAATTATTTAGAAAAATAATTGGTTGTGAACCTACCTGTAGATACACATGGGTTAGCTAGAGCCTACCTTGGGCCCGTCTGTAGTCTATACAGATTTTAGTACCCACTAAGGAGTTAGTGTAATTCCTCGAATTGGAGGTAGAGGCTACCAATTTGCTAAAAATAGTGAAAGAACCTTTAGACTAAAGTCCAACTCTTTAGGATTAATTAATTCAAGTACTAATAAGGTTTCATATTTTTCTTTCAGATAAATAGAATGGCTAGTGTTAGTCCGCTCCATTCACAGTTGGATAGTGGTAAGCTTTTAGGATCTTATTATGAAGAGTCTAGTGTCAATCCTGATCTGGTAGATCCGAAGAGGAATGGTCCTCTTGATCCAAATAGGCTGAATAAGAGAAATCAGCAAGTAGTTGTTGGGCAAGGATGTTATATGATAACATCTTGCAATTTCTCCGTATGTGAAACATCTATCTGGGTATTAGATACCGAGAGTCTGATTCATATATGCAATTTATTGCATAGACTTCAAATTGGTAGAAAGTTTGAGAATGGCGATAGGTTCCTAAATGTTGGCGATAGGTTCCTAAATGTTGGGGATGGAAGTAAAATTTTAGTCCTAGCATTGGAAACTCTCGAGCTATTTTTCAAAGGTAAAAATATCATTTTAAATGATTGTCACTAGTATCCATCTTTTATGATGAACACAATATCTGTTGGGCTTTTGACTCAGAATGGTTATTGTTTATCAATAAAAAAAATTATTATGATTATTATTAAAAATAATATTATAGTAATGTAAGGATAATTAAGAAATGGTATTTATATTTTATCGCAGTCTGTTAGTATAATGTACACATCTAACAAATGCCCAAAGCTAGATCATTTCTTTGATGCCAATGTTTGGCACTATAGGCTCGATCATATAAACAAGAATAGGATAAATAGGTTAGTCAAGAAGAATATCCTTGACATCGATGATTGTGAATCATTGAATACCTGTGAGTCTTGTCTACCTGGAAAGATGACCAAATCATCTTTTATTGGAAAAGGTGAAAGGGCCACTGAGCTTCTGGGTCTAGTACATACTGATGTATATGGACCCATGAACATATGTGTTAGAGATGGATTCTACTACTTCATTACATTTACTGACGACTTATCTAGGTATGGGTACGTCTATCTTATGAAGAATAAATCCGATTCGTTTGAAATGTTCAAACGATATCGAAATGAGGTTGAAAAATGACTTGGGAAGAGTATTAAAACTTTTCAGTCAGATCGAAGAGGTGAATACCTTTCCAATGAGTTTTTGACAAATCTAGAAGAGAATGGAATTCTCTCATAATGGATCCCTTCTGAAACACCACAGCATAATGGTGTATCAGAAAGGAGGAATCGAATCCTGTTGGACATGGTTCGATCCACGATGGGGTTTGCAAGCCTATCAATTTTCTTCTAGGGTTATGCATTAAGACTGCTTGTTATGTTTTGAATGCTGTTCTGAGAAAGTCTGCTACAAAGACTCCATATGAGATATGGACTGGTCGTAAGCTAACACTCTATCTCTTTAGAGTTTGGGGATGTTTGGCTTATATCAAATATTTGCAGTCAGAAAAGCTTGGACCTAAGTCCGATAAATGCTTGATCATAGGGCACTCTAAAGAAACTAGGAGTTATTACTTCTACCTTGTTGAAGAACAAAAGATGTTCGTCAGCAATAGGACAATCTTTTTGAAAAAGGAGTTTCTTATGGAAGGAACATCTGTCTCTAATATTGAGCTTGATGAAGTTCGATAGATGAAAGAACCGACACATTCTATTAAATCTGCAAAACTGGATTTGATAAGATCAAACCTAGAGCCCATTGAAGAGGCACCTTTAAGAAGATCTGATAGAATACCATGTCAACCAGATAGATACTATGCTTTCTTGGTCCGGAACAGTGATCCTATTGAACTCAATGAGAACGACAAGGATCCGATCTCCTACATGGATGCCATGCAAAGGTTTGACTCGGATAAGTGGCTGAAAGCCATGAAATTCAAAACAGAGTCTATGAAAGTCAACAGTGTATGGACACTGGTTGATCCACCTGAAGGGATAAAATTCATTGGGTGTAAGTAGATTTTTAAAAGAAAATGAAGCGCAGATGGAAAGGTGGAGACCTATAAAGGCCATCTGGTTGTCAAGGGATATCGTCAATATTATGGTATTGATTATGATGAGATATTTTCTCCAATGGCAATGCTCAAGTCTATTCAAATTATGCTTGCGATAGCAGCATACCTAGGCTATGAGATCTGGCAAATGGATGTAAAAATAGTTTTCCTAAATGAATAGCTAGATGAAGAGATGTATATGATACAATCTGAGATTTTACATCCACAGATGAGTCCACGGTGTGCAAGCTTCAGAGATCCATCAATGGATTGAAGCAGGCATCTTGGAGTTGAAACATGCATTTTGATAAGGTGATCAGAACATATGGCTTCGTTAAGAATGGAGAGAAACCCTGCATCTATAAATGGGCTAATAGTTCTATAGTAGTATTTCTTATACTGTATGTAGATGATATTCTCTTAATTAGTAATGACATCCCTGCACTATAGAGAGTAAAGGTTTGGCTGTCATCATAACTCTCTATGAAGAACTTGGGAGAAGCTTCCTATATACCAGGAATGAAGATCTATAGAGATAGATCTAAAAGATTGCTTGGATTGTCCTAGTCCACATACTAAAAAGGTTTAGCATAGAGAATTCCAAAAAGGACTATCTCCTAATAGGCCATGAAATTACTCTCTCGAAGAGGGATTGTCCAACAACTCCTCAAGAGAGAGAGCGTATGAGTAGAATATCATATGCTTCGATAGTGGATTTTATTATGTATGCCATGACGTGTACGAGACCAGACGTTGCATACTCACTAGGGTTAGTAAGTAGATATCAGTCTGATCTGGGTGAGCATCACTGAAAGGTTGTAAAGATAATTTTGAAGTATTTAAAAAATATCAAAGATCAGTGGCTCATCTATGGAGATACTGACTTGAAACTTATGGGATATACTGATTTTAATTTTTAGTCAGATCATGATGACAACAAGAGTATGTCAGGATATGTGTTCACCCTAAATGGTGGAGCGGTCTACTGGAAGAGTTTCAAGCAGCACACTATAGTCAATTTTGTGTGCGAGGCAGAGTATATCATGCCATTCGATGCTGCAAAGAATGGTGTATGGCTACAAAAGTTCATTGATGAGTTGGGAGTGGCACCCTCCTTGGATGGTCCAGTTCTGCTTTACTATAACAATACTAGAGCCATAGCTCAAGCAAAGGAGCCAAAGGCACATCAGCGCACCAAGCATATTCTACATCGCTACCACCTTGTACGAGAGATCGTGGAACAAGGTGATGTCGACCTTCAGAAGATTGATGAAAAAAAAAATGTGGCCGACCCATTTACTAAGGCTCTCGGAATCAAAGAGTTCGACAATCACAAATGAAAGATGGATATTCGATACTATTTTGAGTGGCTTTAGTCTAAGTGGGAGTTGTTGGAAATTGTATCCTAAAGTCAATCATCTAGATTGTAGATGGTTGAGCTAAATAATCATACTTAAATTAATAATAAATAAAATTATTATTTTAGCATTTTCATCATTTTGTGCATCTTTCTGTAATGAGCTCTTCTATGATGAAGTCCTTAGGTCTATTTAGACTCAACAAAGGAGGATTTATCGTTTAGTCCTTAAATCAGTTCACGATCAAGTGATTCGTTATTATCCAGGATGACAACGTATCGAGTGTAGGTTGTTGTGTGCCATAAGTGTTAATTATTCTCTTAACCAAGAAGTATGTAGATACTATTATGGGATGCATGTTAAGTGTAGGGGTACATTTCATTGAATTTGACCCAACTACAGAGCTCTCTTCTACCAAGAGTTGCTTGCGAAGGATATGGGTATATGTGTCCCTTAGACCTAAGATCACCATGGTGACTTGTAAGCAACTCACTATACTTAGGTATCGGACTATCTGAATTTCTAATTCAGTGATGGAAGGCTACTGGGTACAGTCAAGTACTTGGCTTGTCGGTGTGTGAGTCAAGATGGAATTGACCTCTCGAACTATTGGAGCAAGTGCATCATTGTATCTCAATTTAGCAAATCCTCAATTGGGGTAGTCCATATGATGGACATTAAGTTTTGAAATACAATATGGATGAATTTTTAGGATTGGCAGTTAACCCTAGATCATCCTATGAGCATCGAGGTCAAGGGTATGAATTATATGGTGATCATATGCCACAGGTTCGTCAATGTTGCATTGCAACTATTCGACCTATCTAGATGCTAGGTACTATTGCTAGATGGTCACATTGATTGGTACAAAAAATTAGTTTCTGTGCTACCAGCTTAGGATTCAAACCTATGGGGTCACACACAATAGGATTTCCTACATGATCTTATGGCTGATATTGAGTCTCGATGACCTAGGACTTTATGGTCAAAAGTCCTAATGGACTGGGACTTTGAATCATACTCATCTAGAACTCTCTGATCAAGAGTCCAACTAGTTTGAGACTTTATGATCATGAGTTCGATTCATTTGGGACACTGGGTTCAAGAGTCCCACTAGTTTAGGACTCTTCAAGAGTTTCATGTTGATGGAACTCTATTATCCAGATACCCACCTAATTGGAACTCTTTATTTATTGGAGGATTAATTAGTAATTTGATTGCTGATTAGCTTAATTTGATTGAGCGATGAGGATTCGATCAAGTCTGATTGAATTTGAATCGATTGGATTTGACTCGATCAGGTCATGAGATGACCTAATCGCTTTGGAAGATTCAATCCTGATTTGATCAGGATCTGGACCTAATTAATTTTTAATTTGATTAGAATTTTATTGGGTTGGGTTAAGCCTAATTTGATTGGATTTAACCTGATTCAATTGGATCTAGATTAATTGGTTTGGTTGAAACCAATTAAGACCAAGTCAAATGAAGTTTGATTTCAAGCTCTCCCATGCGCCCACTATTTTTGACTTTTCCACTCTTATTCTAGGGCTAAAATTTTTTGTATGTAACTTTTCTCTCACCCAAAAGGTTTCTGCATCCCCTCTCTTAAATTAAGTTTAAGTTTGAATTCAACTTAGTTTGTTGGAGGTTGGAACCAATCCAACCTTATCTGCTTTCCACGCCCTTCCTTTTATTTGTTGAACATTTTTAGAGAAATAAAAATATGCGCATATAGAAGTAGTGTCCTTCTACATGTTAAACACATGGAGGAGGTGTTGGATAAAGATAAGAGGCTCATTTGATTTTTGAAATCAAGTGAGTGGCTAAAACCTCCCAACCACTCAATCCTTATCATTTTTTATGCACTTTTCCCATGGTTTTCATGTCAATAAATTATGAAAATTTTTGTGTGTACATAAGAAGGGCTTTGAATTATGTTGTAAAAATTTTAGAGTGATTGGGCATTAGTTTTGGGCAAAAAAAAATCCTAGAGTGAAGGTGAGTAGGGTCCTGTAGCACTTTATTTTTTCCTCATACCTCTCTTCTCTTCTAATTTTCACCTCTAAGGACATCTAATTTTTAGATATGATCTAAATAGAGTTTATATATCTAAAAGTATTCTTTTCATGAAAACTTATTTCATAGAAAAACTCCATACAGAGAGGGTGTGATAGGATTTTTAGTGTGTCAGAGTTTTTGGATCGAGTGAAACACTAGTTTTGGGAATCTGGGTTTGGGTGGAGAGACGAGTACTGTGAGCATCAGATCACCACCAAATTTGAAACACCTCTTCATCATCCTCCAATATTTATGTTATAATTTTTTTAAATATCTAAGAAATTGAAAATTATATGATCTATCGGATCGATCGTGATCAACCGTTGAAGGCTTTGGTGTGGAGCTAGCACTCCGGTGGAGCTGGTCGGGATCAGAAGCTTCGTGTGGATCAACCATAGAGGTCGGACAAGTCTGTGGCTATAGGACTACACTAGAGCCTATTTTGGTGGATTTAAATCATGGAGATCAGCTACCCAAGCATAGGTATCGAGTTCTAAACTCGTATCGATCAGCAAATATGATTTGCTGATCGATTGTATTTTACTTTTCTATTACATATTATCATGTCTAGATCCTGAGTAGGGTTTATTTGATATGATCAATGCATGCATAGTATTAATTTTATATTAATATTTACTTCTGCTACTATTTTATTCAAAAATAGTTTTCGAAAAGCATGTCCTAAATCCTGCTCGATTTCATTCATCCTTCTCCTCTTGCTCAAGAGCTCTAGCTTCCATCACCATTTTCTTTGATCTCGAGAGTTCTTTCACTTAAATCTGGGCAAGCTCACCATCTTCCCACTCTTCTCAATCAATTTAGGTTAGTTTCAAAATCCTTCTTGGTAATTTTGCATCTTTGTTTGTTTGATTTCCTCGAGAAGGCTTTGAATCCAATTTTCTTTGATTTTTTGAGAAATTTTCTAATTTAGTTCGATCTGAATGTCCATTGAAGATTTCTAGTCAACTTGTTCGGAGGGTTTGGCTTATCTAGCATTGATCGATTCCTCCCATATAGATCCCAAACTTATAGAAATACCTCGACCTTCCTTCATCCCCAGCACCATTCCTTGTAAACTTCACCATGCGGACCTTTCTTGATCAAAATCTAGTTTGAAATTTTTTTTGAATATGAACTCGAACTCCTTGGTTCCAGTGATCGAGCTTGCTCACCTCCTCTAGGCTAAACTTGCTTATATGTTGAAACTCTCCGAGCGGGACTTTGGCTGTCACTACCCCCTTTGTAGTAGACTTGTTTAGGTTCCTGAATATCTCCCTTGCTTTTGTGGCCCCGAATTCATTCAGGTTCATCATAGGGTTTCTCTCCTTGTGCATCTTGGTCGAAGTCCTATGAGCTCAAAAGTGACACTCCCAAGTCTTGGAAACATGAGAAGACATATCATGGAAAGATGGGAGCGAGCCAGAAGAAAAATCAGCTCTCTTAGAAAAGTTCAGAAATAGGATTGGCTCACCCTGAGACTGAGCCAGCTAAGTTGGAAACTAGGCTGGCTCAGTTCAGAATTGGATCGGCTAGGTCTTGGAGAAAATTCAAATAGAAAGCAGCATTTTCAAGCTGTTGGCATGGTATACAACTGGGTTGGCTTAGTCTAGGACTAACTCGACCCAATTGCAGGTTAGCCGACTTAGTCTGAAACTAGGCTGGCTTAATTTTTGTGGGTTATTATTTTATATATATGGGTTGTTTGGATTTAAAGAGTTTTTCTATGAGCTTGTACTTGATCCTTTGTAAAGTATATATACTGAAAATAGGTCAAGATTGTCAGAGTGCTAAAATATATTGAAAAAAAATTCTTTTCTTCCAAAAATCTCTTCATCACTTCTTCTTTAAATCTTGAATTGTTTGATCATGCTTCCACATTAAATCTCTGAGAAGTACTTTCTTGTTGCTTGGCTAATCACTGGCGGCCACATTGATCCGTGTGGGAAGAGCGCGCATTTTCGATATTTGGTATCACAATGGTGTTGCGTGGAAGGAAGGAAGACATCTAGGGTTTACTACATCCAGGATCTGTTACACCAGGTTTATCCTAAAACTTCTAGTTTGCTTCGTGGTTGTCTCTAGACTGAGATGAAGATTGTTTAAATGGATGAACAATGATACAGAAGTTTGAAAAAAAGATCTAGGGCTAGTTAGATCTTCTTTGAAGGGTAGTTTTGCTAGTGTGTGGGATCACAAAGGGTGTTAGGGATTTGTTCTTGGCTTGTTTGAAGTCATGGGATCAAGTGGATTTAAGGTTGATTTTAAGAAGTTCAACGGCAAGAAAAACTTTACTCTATGGCATCAAAGAGTAAAAGACTTGTTGGTTTAGTAGAAAATCTATAAGGTCTTGACAAAAGAAAGGACGGAAAAGATCAGTGCTAAGAATTGAAAAGAGTTGGAGAAAATTATTTTTAGCATCATCTGGATGCGGTTGGCCGATCAGATTTTGCCCGAGGTTTGCACAGAAACTACGGTAAAGGAGCTTTGGGAGAGACTAGAGAACACATACATGGAGAAGAACATGATGAATAAGCTGTAGTTGAAGAAATAGCTATGTAGTCTGAGGATGCCCAAAGATGGAGATCTTGTTGCACATATCCAAAGGTTCAATCAGGTATATTTTGAGATGATGAGTTTAAATGTGAAGATCGATGAGGAGGATCGGATATTGCTGCTATTATGTTCTCTCCTAGGTTCGTATGATGGTCTCATGATAATTTTAGTTTATGGGAAGGAGATCCTAAACTATGAAGAGATTATTGGTGTGCTCAGATCAAATGAGCAAAGGAAAAATATCTACAAGGAAGATCCTAAGTCTAAGATCTTAGCTGTGAACGAAAGACAATGAAGATTAAAGAAGAAGACAAGAGAGAAATCCAAGGGTAGGTCAAAGTCTCACGATCAGAAGAAGATGACATTAAAATATTATAAATATCATCAGCTTGGACACCTGAGGAGAGATTGTCCCCTTTTGAGATCAAAAAAAGAGAAGACCAGCAAGAAAGATGATACAGCTTCTATAAGTAGTAGAGAAGACCTACTAGTTGTATTAGATGGATCCACAGAGTACGATACTATGTGGATATTAGATTCAGCATGCTCATACCACTATACTTTTCATCGGGAGTGGTTTGCTACCTATCAAAAGATCGATGGTGGAAGTGTTAGCCTTGGAGATGATCATCCATGCAAAGTAGCTGGCATTAGCTCTATCAGGATGAGGATGTACAATGAGATCATTCGTACATTATCAAATGTCAGGTATGTACCGAAGTTGAAAAAGAATTTGATTTTTTTAGGGTACATGGAGGAGCAGGGTTATGCTTTTAGCAGCCAGGCTGGGAGTGAATGTCTAAAATTTTTTAAGGAAGCTTTGATGGTGATGAGAGGTAGAAGACTGAGTAACAATCTTTATAGAATGAAAGGCCCAGTGGTAAATGATAGTGTAGAGGTGCTAGCAGTGGCACAGGAGGAGCAGATTTTATATTAGCTATGGCACTATCGGATGGGTCATATGAGTGACCATGGGTTCATTGAACTAAGCAGAAGAGGTATGATCCCAGTCTTGAAGAAGGAGGGCATAGATCTTTGTGAGCCATACATCTTTGGCAAACAGCATAGGGTGAAGTTTGCCAGAAGTACCAAGCGCAGCAAAATTGAACCCAAAATCTCAAAAGATGACATTCATAGGATATCCACAAGGAGTCAAGGGGTACCTGCTGTGGGACTCTTAGGCACAAAAGTCAGTGATCAGCAGGGACGTTATCTTTGATGAGAAGAGCATCTTGAGGAGGTCTGGGATAGATGAAACTAGAAAAATAGGGATGAATAGCGATGGCCAGTTAGAGAATGATGGCATGCAGGTTACATCCACTTACAGGAGTGTTCCTGTTGAGGTGGAGCTGGGCAGAAAAGTATTGTCTCAGATTGAAAATCAGCATGAAGGGCCGGCGATTCAGATAGATGTGTAGGAGCAGCCATAGACATTAGACAGAGATGTGCTAGTGGGAGTGGCTTTGCACAATCCCCAGCATACTATTAGGAGATCGATTAGATATGGCATTGATGAGGTTATCTCCTATGCACTCATCATTGCTAATGAAGATCCAAAGAATTATGCAGATGCCATGAAAAGTGAGGATCATGATTCATGGATATAGGCTATGATGGAGGAGATGGAATCACTTGAGAAGAATCAACCATGGCAGCTGGTGGATCTTCCAGAGGGTGCTCGATCTATTGGCTCAAAGTGGGTGTTCACAAAGAAAGAAGCACCTTCAAAACAAGGTAGAGTCAGATTCAAAGCAAGGCTGTAGCAAAGAGATACTCACAAAGAGAAGGAATTGACTACACAAAAATTCTCTCCTATGGTGTGTCATACATCTATTCGAGTTTTGTTGTCACTGGTGGCACAGCATAACATGGAATTGGAATAGATGGACGTGAAGACGGCCTTCCTTCATGGGACTTTAGAGGAAAGAATCTACATGAAGCAACTAGATGGTTTCATAGAGATGGGATCGGAAGAAAAGATGTGTTTACTCAGAAAGTCTTTGTATGGCTTGAAACAATCCCCTCGTTAGTGGTATCGAAGGTTTGATAGCTTTATCTTAAGTCTAGGTTTTAACAGATGTGAACATGACTGTTGTGTCTACGTCAAGGATGTAGATGAGGAGGATGCCCTGTACCTATTATTGTATGTAGATGTTATACTTATAGCCAGTAGAAGCATGGATGCTGTGAAAAGATTGAAAAGGGCATTATCATCTAAGTTTGAGATGAAGGATTTGGGTCTAATTGAGAAAATCCTTAAAATAGAGATTTGCAGAGATAGGTGCAAAGGAGTGCTCCATTTATCATAAGAAAAGTATGTCTAGAAGGTTCTAAAAATGTTTGGGATGGAGAAGGCCAAACCTGCAGAGATGCCATTGCCGAGCCATATGTCTCTCTCTAAGTTATAGTGCCTTCAATCAAAAGAGGAGAGAGAGTACATAGAACAGGCTAAAAAAACCTATGACGTTCTCTATGGATAACAAACCATCGATCCTCCACCTGAATCTATGATAGGGTGCCTCCCTCCTTGGGCTTGAGGGAGATGCCCCCCCTCTCTAAGGCTTCTTCAAAACCCTAGGGTGGTAACTCTAGAGAGAAGAGAAGAAGAGAGAGTTGAGGGAGAAAAGATCTATATTCCACAGCCTTATGAAATTTTAATACAACCTATGTATTTATACATAGCCATTAGGCCCGACCAAAAACTTTCTGGCTAACTTAATACATGAAAGCACTCACCAAGCCCATGTACACCCATGTCTCCCATGCTCTCATTTCCTGGATCTAGACCGGATCCATATATGAGTTAGCCCCCTTAAGACCTCTTGAATAAGGTCTTAAGACCCCTAAGATAAGCCCCTATCCTAGTCCAAATAGAACCCACGCTTAACTCTACCCGTGGACTGAGCCAGCTCAGTCTCAGCACTAAGCTAGGTAACCTGAGACTAGGTTGGCTCAGTTTCAGACTAAGCCAGCCCAGTTTTTGTGCCATGCCTGTAGTTCTGAATGCGACCTTCTATCTGTCCTGTGCTCTGAGACTTGGTTGACCCAGTTTCAAACTGATTTAACTAACCTACAAAAAGCTCCTTTTCTACAGTCTTCAAGCTTTTGGCTTTGATTTCTCACTCCACCTTGTGTCTCAGATTTTTGAAGCACCAACCAAGCCTCTCAAGGTCCTCAATATTTGAACCTTGAGCCTATAGAGAGCTACATGCTGCCTCCACCCTAGGATAACTCCTATCATAGCCTTAGGACTGCACCTATCCTAGTCTCCCTAGAGCTCTCACCCTTGCCCTGCCTGTGGCCTTCCAAGGCTTGGGAGCACCACACCACCTACATGACTCATGGGCATTTTGGTCTTTGTTGCACTTAACCCTTCAGTTGGCTTCTTATTTGAGAAATCTTTTGGCTGAAAGGGGCGACCTCACCATCCTCCCTTATCATTTGTTCAACCAAACAAAAAGGGCTCGCCCTCTCCCTTGTCCTCCCTCAAAATCTCTCTTTCTCCCAAGATTCCCTCCTCAAATTGCTCCTTAAGAAGCAATATCCTTTTATATTTTCTCTCCTTTTCGAGTGGATTGAAGGGTTCTAGCAAATCCTTGCTCTAAACCCATTGTCGACTATCTCCTGCAATATCCTTCCTCTCCTTCTCAAATCTTCTCCATTCCATTTTTCTTTGACTCTCTTGAGTAGGATTAAGGCTTCTATTGGTCGGAATGGCATCCAAAATAAAATTTCCATAAAGAAGAAAGTCAGCTCGTTTCTTAGAAGAAGAAGCCCGCCTAAAAAGAACAGCACCCGAGCCCTCTCCTGGTTGAACCTTTGCTTCCAGATGAGCTTCATAGTCTCCTCTTACATCAAGTAAGGTCCCTCTATCTGATAGAAAGGTTGAACCAAGAAAGAATGTAGATTTTGCTTTCTTTGAGAAAGAAGAATTTTTCTTTGTGTTAAAAATTAAAAAGCAAGGATGGGATTTTTTTTGCAAATTAAAAGAAGCTACATATGTAGACTTGGTTAGAGAGTTTTACCTAAATTTGGGATACTTCAATGGAATGGTAAAATCTATTGTTAAAGGTATTAAGATTATTCTTGATCCAGTTCACTTGGGGGAAATTCTAAGATTACCATGAGAGGGTTACAAGAAAATGGAACTAACCCATAAAAATGAAAAACTGAGAGCCATCTTTGGGAGAGAATTTGAAGAAAATTTAAATAAATTAGAGGTCAAAGATTCTTTCTACTGAAATGAGAGTGCTACACATCATGGTTACCAAGTTATTTATCCCTAGGAGTGGCAGGCATGATTTATTATCTGGTAGGGACATATGTATCACGTGATTTTAGAGACCCCCTTTAACCTTCCTATTTTGATGATAGAGATGATGAGAGAGACCTTGAAAAGGTCCAAGGCACGTCTCCCATATAGTATGGCTCTCTCATTAGTGTTTTAGAGGTTTCGAGTTAGTTTTGAGGGGGAGACTGTCACCAGATTATCTTACATCGATACCATCAACCTGAAGGGGAAAATTAGATTTTCCTCAGATCAGATTCGTTCAAATCTGATTGGATCAAGAGGTATATTTTAAAATTTTTTTCTTAGATCCAAATTAAATCTAATATTTTTCAGGTCTGATTTTATGATCTGATAATCAAAAAAATTAAATTAAATTAAATCTAAAATAGTTTTACCTTGATATGGGTAATCCGATTACCCATTGATGATCTGCTGATAGCCTGAGGTTCTGGATCTAGCCATGCAAGCGTCTGGCTTCTACCGATATCCACTCGAGCTGGATCTGAAGATCTTCTCCTTCTTTATCACGTCTCCAAAAATCAAATTTGGATCTGATTTGGAGGACCTTTGAAACTCCTTTTGAAGATCTGCTGTCGTCTCTGCAGCACTGCTGCCTTCTTCCTTTTTTGTTAGCCTTTTCTTACTTAAATCACACTAATCTAAAGGCCCAACTTCCTTGGGCGTGGAGAGGAGAGAGAGGATTAGAAAGGTGGTGTGGAGGAGGGAGAGGGGTAGCCTTAGGGCATGGCTAAGAAAAAGGTTCTATGAAAGTTGGGCGTAGATGGGTCTTTATATAGACCCTACTGCGCAATGCAGTGCCACATCATCCCGACCAATCACGTTGCTTCGTTCAATCAGATCTAAATCTGATTGATGGGATGACATCATATAATCCAATCAGATGAGAGATCCATAGATTCATCCTTAGGTGGTGCCTAAGATTGGTCAAAGTCTATAGGTGAGGGTCACCTAGTTTGAATTCAAGAAGCAACCTGGAGTCCCATTCGTATGGGACTCCAAGCGTCCCTATCCATAGGCGCAGCCATCCTAGGCATGCACCCCTTCCTTTCTAAAATCCAGTAAAGGGACAAGCCCCTATCTGCTCTCCAATAAGTGAGATACATGGGCAGATGTCCAAGGGTCAAAGGTCAACGTTTGACCAAAGTCAAAGGACAAGAATTAGCAGGTGATGAAAAATGGTAAGTGTTATTTTAAACTTATCTCATAAATTAAGAGAACCCTTTTTCTAATCTAGACAAGCTCCAGTCAAACTAGGTAAAGGTACCTGAGTGAGCACAAACTCATTTGGCTCGATCGAGATAACTTTTAATGATAGAAAAAGGAGAACG
>QRFJ01001716.1:41183-141507 GCA_006176705.1 Cocos nucifera
TCTTAAAGGATCTAAAGTCTAACTTGTCCGCTTGTTGTCTTTTGATATGAGCCGGACAACCTCAAATTCTGAGATGACTCAGACTTGGTTTCTTACCATGCCATATCTCATATGGTGTGGTAGGAACGATTTTAGAAGAAACCCTATTCAGTAAGTATATTGCAGTTAACAAATAGTATCCCCAAAAAAAATCAAAGAGGTCTGTGAAGCTCATCAAGGATCGAACTATATCTAATAGAGTTCGATTTCTACATTTTAAAATCCCATTGAGTTGAGGTATTCCTGGTGGAGTCCATTGAGAGACTATGCCATTTTTCTTGAGATAGTCCAGGAATTTTCGACTAAGGTATTCACCTCCTCGATCTGATCAAAGAATCTTAATGGGTTTTTCAGTTTGCTTTTCTACTTCATGTCTAAATTTCTTAAACTTTTTAAAGATTTCAGACTTGTGTCTCATAAGATACACATAACCATACCTAGATAAATCATCGATAAAGATTATGAAGTAGACTAGGTTGCCTCTAACCGACACATCAAATAGGCCGCACACATCAGTATGTACTAGGGCAAGAAGATCCGTGGCCCTTTCCCCATGTCCTACAAAAGGAAGCTTAGTCAATTTGCCATGAAGATAGGATTCATAAATTGGATATGACTCGAAAGTCAATGGACTCAATAGCTCGATTTTCTCCAATTTGTTAACCCTATCTTCTGCTATATGACCTAGTCTTAGGTGCCATAGATATTTATCGTTTGGACTATCCCTAGCTCATTTTGATTTTATGGCATCCACATTTTGCTCAAAATTAAAAATAGATACATCAACATGTAACTGATAAAGATCGTTAATAAGGAAATCACTTGCAATTTTATTTCTTTCATATAGAATGTTACAATGGTTCTTAAGAAAACTAATTACATAGCCTTCTAATGCAAGGCAAAAAATAGAAATCAAATTCTTGCTTGCTGCAGGCACATAATAACAGTCTTTTAATACTAAGTCTAAATCAAATGGTAGTCGAAGATGGTAGTTCCCACGGCCATGGCAGCAACTCTTGCTCCATTTCTAATGCATAGGATCATCTCACCATCCCTCAGCCTCGTGCTATTCCTAAGACCCTGCATGGAAGTGCATAAGTGAGCACTAGAACCAGAGTCAAGCACCCAACTGGATGCAGAAGAAACCATAAGGTTAGACTTAATAACGAGCATACCTCTAGAAGGACCTGCCTCCTTCTTCTTTAGGGTGGCCAGGTAAGTAGGATAGTTTTGCTTCCAGTGGCCATCATTGTTGCAATGGAATTACTTTTCTTTGTCAGTGGCTTTCTTCTTCAGCTCTGTCTTTTTCTTCTTTCCTCCTTCCACCTTCTACTTTTTCATTGACTTCTTCTTCTTTTCAAAAGACTTTCTCTTGGAAGAAGTCCATTCCATAGCAAGTACTGAGCCTTTAGAACCTTTCATGAAAAGCTCAACGATAACCAGCATGTTCATAAGTTCGGCCAAGGAGTTTTGAAGTTTATGCATATGGTAGTTCATGATGAACTGCTCATACGCATCAGTCAAAGATTATAGAATTATATCATTCTGTAGATCCAAGTCCAACCTCACTCTGAGCTTCTCAAGCTCTTCCATGTCCATGATCATCATCAGACAATGATCTTAGACTGATTGCCCATCACGCATCTTAGCCTTGAACAATCGTTTAGTGACTTGATACTTGGCTGTGCGACTTTGTTCACTAAACAACTCTTGTAGGTGAGCCAACATTTGGTGAGCAGTCCTAATATCTTCATGTTGGTGCTAAAGTTCATCAGACATCGAGCCCAACATGTAATATTTGGCCTTGTTATCATCGTTTGTCCACTTATCCAGAGATGCTATCTGCTCAGCGGATGGACGAGCTGGTAAGGTGGGAGGGTCCTGATCCAATACATGAGTTAACTTCTCAAAACCCAAAATAATTTTGAAGATCTGGAGCCAATCCTTATAATTTGGTCTGATCAGTCTATGGGTGTCCAGGATTCATGCTAGTGGATTGGATGCAGATATTTTTCTATAGAGAGTCAAAATTTTTAGTTAGATATTATAATTAAGACTTAACCAATTTATTTAGGAATTTTATTTTTAAAATAAATTAGCTTCCACTATTTTCTTGGATCCCTACACTCCCTCTGTAGAGATGCAAAAATCTCTACGATTACTGATTTTTAGTGGGTGAGGTGATCCCACCAACTGACTCATCACCTCACCTAACAGTTATTGGTGATGGATTAGCCAATGAGTGAACAACTCTTGTTCAATGATTCTCTAATCATGGTACATCCAAACTTGGTCTCTAATTCATGAATCTCACCATGTCCAGAATATTGATCCACTCCTTAGTTAAGTCAGACCCACTATTTGCATAGATTGGATACCTAATTGAGTCTCTTATCGTATCCAAAATATTGAGCCCAATTCATCCTCCAGCCCATAGCATCCAATGCCTAATAGACATGGTTGCATCTTTTTGGTGCAACTGAGCCACTATAACCAGCCAAGAACAATCAACCCTGGAAAGAGCCCACACATCTATAATGGTGGAAGTCCTTGACTTAATCTTTTCTTAGGAAAATTTGATTTAGGTCTCATTAAACTAGACTTGACATAGTCATAACCATTATGACTAACCTAGTGGCATGGGTTAGCTCGGATTATTGACCACCTCAGATCAGAACTGAGTCAACAAACATGGCCAGATAAGTGAGACTGGTGGAAGGGATATGCCATTAACTCGATAAGAATGCATTCGAGTCGTGTAGTTCCCAATCAAAAATCAGTCGATCGTATCTGCCAAACTTACCTTAGACACCAAATTGTTGAGCTAGAACCAATCGGGTGAGCCTATAATCTAGACTCTAACCATAGAGCCTAATTAGGTCTTAGCTTGATCGATCACTCACGTGACTCGATCTTGACCTAGACTTAATCCTATTAGACTAGTCAATTTAAGCATTGTTGATCCCATCTAACCAACTCTTGATTCGGTTTGATCAACCGCTAGACCTAATTGAGCTACCCAAGTCCAAACTCAATTTTATGAGCATATCTTAGATCTAAAAATTCTTAATTTTAGACCTAATATGTTTCATAATCTTAATTCTTAATTAATTTTAGGATTCATAAACAAAACATGCAAATAAGATCTTAGGATTTCAGGATCTAGGGTTTTACAGAAAGTAAATTTTCAATTTTTTGATTAAGGACGAATGCACAGCACCCCTACACAACATAAGAATACCCCATTGAATAGAAGGAGAGAGTCTTTAAACCCTACTTTGTTCTTATGATCGGACGGCCAAGGGGAACGCCTTAACTAGAAATATAGCTAATCTACAAAAACTAATTAGATCTAAGCATATATCTCATATAAGAAAATAGATCTAATTAAAATATATTTTGTATACATCATATCATGCATGTTTTTTAGATCTAAATTATCTCATAATTATCTAAAAAATTAAATTTAAATTTGATCTCATCAGATAAAATTTAATCTAGACCTATTTGTAGAACTATTCTACAACTAGTCTAAACATGCAACTATCATATCTCATATGAATAAATTAAATTTAATTTATTTTTTATTTTTAGATCTGATTATAATATTTATAAAATTATAAAATAAAAAATAAATAAATTTAAAAATTATATTTAATTAAATAAAAATTATGATTATACTAGACTACACATAGAATAATTCTATTCCTAGTCTAGTTATATTTCTCATACATATTAGATCTAGATTAATTAATTTTAATTTTTTAATTTTTTAATTTTAGATCTAATCACATCTCATGTGATATCTAAAATCAATAATTTATTAGATTAAATCAGATATAAATAAATTTTATAAAAACTTGGCTCTGATACCAGTTGAAGGGGAAAATCAGATTTTCCCCATGTCAGGTTCGTTCAAATCTGATTGGATCAAGATGCATATTTCAAAAAATTTTTCTTAGATATAAATTAGATCTAACATTTTTCAAGTCTAATTTTATAATTTGATAATTAAAAAAATTAAATTAAATTAAATCTAAATTAGTTTTATCTTGATATGGGTAATCTGATTATCCGTTGATGATCTGCTGATAGCCTGAGGTTCTGGATCTAGCCATGCAAGCGCCTGGCTTCTACCGATATCCACTCAGACTAGATCTGAAGATCTTTCTCTTCTTTATCACATCTTCAAAAATTAGATCAAGATCTGATTTGGAGGATCTTCGAAACTCCTTTCGAAGATCTGTTGTCGTCTCTGCAGCAGTGCTGCCTTCTTCCTTTCTCGTCAGCCTTTTCTTGCTTGAATCGCACTAATCTGAAGGCCCAACTTCCTTGGGCATGGAGACGAGAGAGAGGATCAGAAAGGTGGCATGGAGGAGGGGGAGAGGCAGCCTTGGGGTGTGGCTAAGAAAAAGATTCTATGAAAGTTGGGGGCAGACAGGTCTTTATATAGACCCTACTGTGCCATGCAGTGCCACATCACCCCAGCCAATCACATTGCTTCATTCAATCAGATCTAAATCTGATTGGTGGGATGACATCACCTGATCCAATTAGATGAGAGACCCATAGATTCATCCTTAGGTGGCACCTAAGACTAGTCAAAGTCTATAGGTGAGGGTCACCTAGTTTGAATCCAAGAAGCAACCTGGAGTCCCATCTATATGGGACTCCAGACATCCCTATCCATGGGCGCACACCATCCTAGGCATGCACCCCTTTCTTTCCAAAATCCACTAAGGGGACAAGCCCCTATTTGCTCTCCAATAAGTGGATGACACATGGGCAGATGTCCAAGGGTCAAAGGTCAATGTTTGACCAAAGTCAAAGGACAAGAATTAGAAGGTGATGGAAAATGGCAGGTGTTGTCTTAAACTTATCTCATAAATTAAGACAACCCTTTTGTTAACCTAGACAAGCTCCAGTCAAATCAAGTAAAGGTACCTGAGTGAGCACAAACTCATTTGGCTCGATCAAGATAACTTTTAATGATAGAAAATGAAGAACGTTAGGCTCAATCGTGTGCTAGCACGATTTCCTTGAACCTAATTGAATCCAATTCAAATCAATTGAACTGGGTTAGTCCAATTGATGATATCTAGATCTAAACCCTTGTTTGTATGATCTAGTTAGATTCAGTTCTGTATGGTAATGGGATATGTCATGATCTCCATCATCAACATCATCAAAACTCCTTTCGATGGATCAGAACTCTTCTGATTCAGACAATTGGAATGATCGATCATCTAAGTCATTCTAATTGCTCCCAAAATCCATCAATGATACCTAGTAGTATATGGTGGCAATCCATCAAAACTGAAAATGAACCACTTGGTACAGCTACTTGTGTGATTAAGTTCTTCTATCTTGAGTCCTGATCAGATTAGGGTTAAGGTGAACTCGTCAAACCCTAATTTCTATCATATAATTTAATCATTTGGTTCAAGTCTGATGTGAAAACCTTAATAGAAACTCTTTCTATTATTTCACTCTCTACCATGGCCATGGGCTTATGGACTTGATTCTCATGATCATCATAGAGCTGCTCCTCATCCATCGAGGTAGATAGATTCCATCTTGGTGCAATCCAATTCCTACAATGAACATGCTATAGCCAACATACACCTCAGGGTTCCGAATACCTAGGAGATCGAGTCATGGTGTAGTCAAACTATAACATCCTCAAGGTGAACTACCAATGCACCTCAGGTCAAAGAACTAGACACATCACTATAGCTTCGAGTCAGTCATCGACGAGAAGGTAGACTTTCTTATGACTACTCGAGGTGGCCACGCTCAATGCCCTCATTCTCTAACGAGTATCTGTACTCTCGCTTCGGTGTTTCTACACCATAGACTCAAGACTCATCTACTAAAAAGAAGCGATTATACACTAACCTTCCGGATCAATCACCATCCTTATGATGATCCTACGATCAGGAGCATTTTATGAGTTAATAATGAAAATTCTTGTCTTAAATTTTCAACTCTTAAAAATAAGAATTATCATTACCACTAACTCAAGGGATGTATCACAGACACTAAATACACATATGTGATAGAAAATAATTCATTTTATTATTTATAGTTAAAATTATAATTTTATCCTTAGAAGTGTATTACAAGTGTCAGCCAATTCTAGCTTTTAGGACACACATATCTAACACAACCGCCACACACTACATCACATGGATTTTTCAAAAATCGATGGCAGTTGGTCCAAAGATGTTGAGGATGAGGAGAGAGCTGAGGAGGAGGGACCGTCTTCACCTCTTGATGATCACAAAGGATCTTCTAACATTCAATTTATATCTGATCATGAGGTTGGTCCCTTAGAGTTAATGTGGAGAGATGCAACTATGGCACCATGAAGGAGCAGAGACATGGATGTTAGATTCTCTGATAACCAGATTAGGATGATTACTGACTAGTTGGTTCAGTCAATTGCCAATCAGTTGATTCAGTCGATCGTCGATACCCTATCTCAGAGAATTGTAGGTCTTTTATCTAGGTAGATGACCAGTCCACTCAAGGGGAGAGTTCTCACTTCATCCCATCTTCTGATGAGTCTATGACTTCGCACATATCTACCATTTTTCAGATGCTTACAGCTCAGTCTTCATGACTTAACGACCTCGAGGGATGTATTCTGAGATTGACAGGCAAAGTTTTGTATTTGCAGAGATAGGTTTCGCATCTGGCTCATCCCCAGATAAAGGAGGATATTATAGAGATATCAAATCTTATAGTTGAGGCAGCCAGACTCTGTGGTGTTCTGGAGGATGATTTTAACTTTTTGAGGAGAGACTTCAGAGACTCCAAAGACACTCTATCTACATAGACTGGCACCCTCATGCAGTCCATGTCAAGAACGCTAGGACATTTAGACTCTATCAAGATTGCTCTTCATGCTCAGCCCATTTTCTTTCAAGCTTCTGGGCCGTCTCGTCTAGCTGCTTGAGCCCACACCTCCACCCATGGTCGAGGCAGATGTGGTCGAAGACGTGCTCCTATATTTGACCCTGACACACCCCATCACATCTCTAATTTTTCATCTGATTCATATGCTTTCAGTCATAATTTCTACTAAATTTAGTTTAGTAATTATTATATTAGGTTATGATCTAGTATCTCTTAGTTGTTTCTATGAGTTGTTGATCAAGTTATGGTTGGTTATATTTTTTTTTGGATCTAACTTATGGCATTGGTAAAATTGGCTGCTTGGATTATGGATAGTTGCATCCATGAAATTTGTATGTTTTGATGGCCTAACTCTTATGAATGCTTTTGATACCTTTAGCACATATATATGTTGATAACTTGATGTTATGATTTATTATGTGTGGAATGATATCATTTGGATGTAAATATATGTATGTAAATATGATGATGTCATTTGAATGATGTGAAATATAACCTCTATGAATTAGCTAAAATTCTATTATGATATGCTATAAACAGTGTGTTGTATATAAGCTAATTGAAAGTTTTGTTATAAACTCTTGTTCTAACAGAAAAACATATGGAATAAATTAAGGAGGAGACTTTTTTCTTTTGATTTTTAAAATCTCTTAAGATCTTAATTGATGATGTCAAAATGCGGAGAGTAGAGAGATAAAATTGGGCTATAAGCAAAATTAAAGCAAATTGATAGCAAAATTGAAGCAAAATCATCAAACTGCTCTTAATGCAATATTTGTCAAATATTTGAATATAATATCCTAGTAAGTAATGTCGCATGTTCCTTCAAATTTTTAAAATCCTCAATTAATGCTTCTACCTACTTTATTTTTTTGCTTATACTCAAATATTTTGTTATCATAAAAAAGGGAGAGATTGTTGCTCCAAGAATTGATTTTGATGATTACAAAGTATTTGAGGAGATTACTAATAAATTTGGTTTGAAAAAAGACTTTTTGTATTTCAGGAGCAAAATTGTAATTTTATCAAGTTTTGATTTAAGAGTCTTAAGAGCAAGTATAGAAGATTTCTAATCCTTTGGAGGTAGTCCTATGATTTTTGGATGCATATTTTGGAAGAAAATCAAGTTTGAAGCAAATGGATCGATCTCTAGGTCTACCCTTGCTGAAACAGGCTATTTGGCATGTTTTTTCTATGCCAATGGTTGACCTCTACTGTTTCGAAGGTCAAAAATATAGAACAATCCATTTTCTAAACTCTATCTCAAAGGTCGATCCCTATGCCAGAGGTTGACCCCTATGACGAAAATCTTCGACAACGGCTAGTTTTATTCTATTTTGGCAGCTTTTAATACTTCCTTTAAGGTCTCCAACGGCTATAAATCTTATCCAGGATTCTCTCCTCCATCCATTGAAGATTTAAAAGGCTATAAAAGAAAAAAAAAATAAGAAATTTCATAAAATTTTAATTCAGTCGCAAGCAAAAATTATTTTCAAGCAAAGAAGCTTTCATTTCAAGTTTACCAACCTCTTAAAATCACATTCAAGTCTCCAACAACCTTGATGGAAATCAGAAAAGATTCCTCGATTATTATGAAAAATGTTCTTAAGATTTTATTTGCTTATTAAGAGAGCTAAACTTGTATTTGATTATCAAACTCTTATACTCTGCTTTATTATTTTGATTCAAGTTTTGGAGGTTTCAAATCTTAGGAGGATTGATTCGAGCCTTAAATCAGAGTGTATTGGAATGGCTTGTACTTGAAAAATAAGTCTACTAGCTTAGAATAGCTACAGTCGAAGATACCAATGTTGTATTCTGATTGAATATGTTTAGAGAATTTGATTTTCCAAGTAAGATCTTGGGGAGTGGATGTAGGTGCAAGAAAAGCTCTGAACCATTATAAATCTTTATTATTTATGGTGTGCTTGCTATCTTTCTTTTCTTAGTTTATTAAATTCTTGCTTTCTAATCTTTTATATATTTATCTAACCTAAATTATTTCACACACACTACTTGCATATGATCATTCAATCTTGACAACTTTAAATTAGCATTAAAATTTTAAAAACCCAATTCACCCCCTCCTCTTAGATTGCATAGCTAGGCAACAACGAGAAAGAGTCCCATCCTTGAGGTAAGCAACCAATGGATCGATCCAGCAAGGCTCATGGTCGATCTGCATTGTAGACTATGGCTCTTTCAAATTTGGGTATTTCAGTACTTCGAAGTATACTTCTTTTGGAAGCTTATTAGGGGTGAATACTTTATCATATTTTCCTTCCAAGCTTCATAATTGCCGCTAACTTGTCCCACCACCAACTGAAATCACTGTAAACTCGGAGCCGATCTACTTCTAATTCTTTTGCTATCTTCAGCTCTACCATCAGGGCTTCATATTCTATCCTGTTATTTATCATACGAAACTCGAAGCGTAGTACATATTTGATAATGACTCCCTCGTGGTTGACCAGGATCAACCTAGTGCCTATGCCCGAAGCATTAGAAGAGCCATCCACATACAAGGCCCAAAGGCCTTCAGGAAGGTCTGTTCTTTCTTTGGAGGAGCTCGATTGCAACCATTGAGTGCTGGCCCCATCTTGCTCAGGTTCGGCATGATCTGGAATTGTGCACTCGACTATGAAATTGATCAATATCTGAGCTTTGATTGATGTCAAATTCTATAAGCTCAATTGCTCATTTTGCTATTCTCCTAGAGGTGTCTGTTCGATAAAGAATTATCTTGATTAGTTGATCAGTGAGGAGTGTTATGGTGTGCCCCTAGAAGTAGGGCTGAAGTCTCCTGATTGCAACTAGAAGAACATAAGTTAATTTTTCTAACTTAGTGTACCTGGTCTCAATATCTCTCAGGATTCGATTGATATAGTAGATCGATCGCTATACCTTTGCCTCTTCCTTGACCAAGACCACCGTAAGGGTTGTCGGGGAGACTGCCAGGTACAAAAATAATTCTTCTCCAAATTTGGGCTTTCCTAATAGAGGGGGTGAGTTGAGGTAGCTTTTAAGCTCTTTGAATGCCTGTTGGCACTCTGTAGTCCAGCAGAAGTTTTTTGGTTGCTTGAGAACTTGGAAGAAGGGCATGCACTACTCGATCAATTTTGAGACAAAGTGATTCAAAGATGCCACCTTTTCTATTAAGCACTGAACTTCTTTTATTAATTTTAGGATAGTCATCTTCTAGATGGCTTGAATCTTACCCGGGTTGGCCTCGATCCCTTGTCTTGACACCATGAACCATAGAAATTTCTCGGAGGTTATCCCAAAGGCGCACTTGGTCGGGTTCAACTTCATCTTATATCTTCGGAGGGCATTAAAGGTCTCTTCAAGGCTAGCAATGTGGTTTGTAGAGATTCAGCTTTTGACAAGCATGTCATTTACATAGACCTTCATATCATGGCCGATCTGCTCCTTGAAGATTTTATTGAGTAGGTGTTGGTAGGTTGCACCTATATTTTTTAGCCTAAAAGGTATGATCTTGTAACAATAGAGACCATGATTAGTAATAAAAGTAGTTTTCTCCTTGTCCTCTCGTGCCATCTAGATTTGGTTATAGCTGGAGAAGGCATCCATTAAGATAAGGAGCTCATGGCCCGAAGTCGTATCCATCAATTGATCAATTCTAGGCAGGGATAGTGATAAGTGGTAAAAATATACTAATAAAAGTATTAAATTATAAAATAAATTAATCTATTTTGCTAGAAATTGATATGTTTATTAATCTTATACAGGAAAGAAGGCCACCAATGTGAAGATCTTATTTTTCTAGTTCAGATGAAAAAAAAAAAAAAAAAAACCGTCGATGCAACGCTGACGTCAGCATTTTTTGCGGCGCATGGTGGACCAACCGAAGGATATTTCAGGAATTTCACAGCAAGAGGTGCGCTCTGGTTGGTTGAAGAACTCGGCGGTCTATGCAACATCGGGCTCGCGCACGGTCCATGGAGGGCAATTTGGGAATTCTGGCTGATCCAACGGGCGGTTTTCACTGAAGCTTGATCAGACGGTCGAAACGAAGGTACTGATGGATGGCATCCATAGCTCTCAATCGAGATCCAATGGCTGAGATTCATCCTGATGTTAAACAATAAATCAAAAGGCTTTCAATGCGATCGGACGATCCAGATTTGATCCAATGATTGATCCAACGGCTGATATTAAATCCGACTTGATCTGGGTTATTTTAAGGAGTTTTTGAGTGATTTTTGGACCATTTGATCAACATCTAATGGCTAAAATTATTCAAATCTTAATTTAAGTTATTTTAGGAGTCTTAAACCTAATTTTTGATGGATTTTAGGGGAAAATCAAACTCTTTATCTATAAAAAAAGAGTTTATTGTCGTGAAAGCAAGAAGAAATCAGAAAGAAAAAGAGAGAGATGGGGAGAGAGAGAAATAGAGAGAGAGGGAGAAAGAGAGAGAGAAAGAGAGAGGAGAGAGGTAGAAAAAAAAAGTGATTTGTGAGAAAATCAAAAAGAGTTTTTGATTTTTCTTCGACGATCAAGACATCGATCAAGGAGCCTCTTCTTCTTCGCCAAGTTCTCCACATCAAGAGCAGTAGACAATCAATTTCAGCAATCAAACAGTCTAATTTCTCTATGCTTTTTATTTTATTTGCTATTTTTGAATTTGTTATCATGAACTAAATTTTATTTTACTAAGGCTAAGGTGTAGCCACTCTTTTGATGCAATATTCAGTATGATTTATTTTTAAATTTTATTCATGAGGAGTATATAAATCTGATCTTAATGCTTTTAGATTACTGGCCATCTTCTAATTGATCTGATGAACATAGATGTTACGGACCAAGTACATCTATGTTAATGCTTCTTGATTATATACCTTGTATTATGAATCAAATTAGAATTCATATGCATGCAGGAATTTTAGTGCGCTTTGGATGCAGCGTATTTTAATTAGAGGGTTTCACAAAACCTAATGCATTAATATTTATTTAAATTACACCTGGACCAAAGGATAATTAATAAATATTAATAGTTTTGCTATGCCTGGACCAAAGGATAGTGAATAAATTAGGAGACTCCACCGTCACATGAAATAAAATTAATCTAAAAATCTGAATATTGTATTGACTGAGTTGGTGAACCGATTGCCTTAGTAATCCATTGCTCTTGAGTTTAAAACCCTAATAATTTACACTCTCTCTATTTAATTAAAAACTTTTAATTATTTTTTTTTATTTTCTTTAATTTCTTATTCTCATAAATCGATCTTCTAAATAAAGCATAGGAAAGAGCTTTTCAGTACTTATTTTTCCAATCCTCTAGGGATGATACTCTACTCATTCACTTTATTACTTGATCGACTGGTGCACTTGCCATAGCTATAAATTAGCACGCATCAAGTTTTTGGCACCGTTGCCGGGGATTGTGTCTAAAATAATATTAAAATTTTGATCCTAGCTTTACTTTAGAAATTTATTTTTAATTTTTATTATTAAAAAAAAAAAATTTTAGTGCATGACACGTACTGGACATAGTAACTTACTACCTTTAGATCCAGAAATTGAAAGAACCATTAGAAGACTACAACAAGAGAGAAACATGGCAGCTGAAGATCCTAACGACATCAATCTAGGAGTGGATATGGCGACTGAAGGACAGCATGAAGCTATTCGACCAGTACATCATCCATTAAATGATTACATCACACCATCTGTAGCCGATGCAGCTTCGAGCATCAGGAGACCGCCTGTACGAGCAAACAACTTCGAAATAAAGCCGATGATGATCCAGATGATTCAATCAACTGTCCAATTCAGTGGACACGTGCATGATGATCCGAATGCCCATATTTCTAATTTTCTTGAACTTTGTGATACTTTTAAAATTAATGGGGTGTCGGATGATGCTATTAGATTAAGGTTATTTCCTTTCTCTTTATGGGATAAAGCTAAAAATTGGCTACATTCTCTTTCTGCAGGATCTATCACAACTTGGGATATCCTAGCCCAAAAATTCTTAGCCAAGTACTTTCCACCTTCTAAGACTGCTAAGATGCGCAACGATATCACTTCTTTTATGCAGATGGACATGGAGACACTATATGAGGCTTGGGAGCATTTCAAGGAACTGCTGAGGAGATGTCCACATCATCAACTACCCGTATGGCTTCAGGTACAAACTTTCTATAATGGTTTATCTCCTACTAATCGATTCTATGATTGATGCAGCAGCAGGAGGAACCATTAATCGAAAAAATGGAGGAAGAAGCCTTCGATCTGATCGATGAGATGGCATCAAATAGCTATCAATGGCAGACAGAGCGCATGATGCCAAAAAGACTAGCAGCTGTGCAGGGAGTAGATTGCGTGCCAACTTTACTAGCTGAAATTGCAGCCCTTAGAGCCGAAGTCAACAACTTAAAGGGAACAGCTATGCATGTTCAGAGCATTACTTGTGACCTGTGTGGAGGAGGACACGATACGAGCAATTGCCAGACAGGTAATCCTTTTGCTAAAACAACTGATACAGCTAATTATATTGGTAATTTTTTCAGGCCGCAACAAAACAATCCCTACTCCAACACATACAATCAAGGGTGGAGGCAGCACCCAAATTTCTCATGGAGCAATCAAAATGCAGCACAACAGCCACCCCCGGGATTCCAAGTACCTGAAAAGAAGTCCAACATGGAAGAGCTGATGGTCAAATTTATGCAAAACCAAGAAGCAACTATAAAAAATTTGGAAGCCAAACTTAGGCAGGACCAAACAGCAGCAATTCGAAACTTGGAGATGCAAATAGGTCAAATGGCTAAGATAATCTCCGAGAGACCTCAAGGATCCTTGCCAAGCAATACGGAGACAAATCCAAGGGAGCAAGTCAATGCTATCACCCTAAGAAGTGGTACAAAGCTGGAGGAGCCACATCAGAAGAAAGAGACTGAAGAGCCAACTACAAATAAGGAACCATCAACTCAAAATTCGTCAGTCACCAAAACAACCAGCAGATGGATGGTCTCCAGGTATACGATTTGCTGATCCAAATGTGAAGCCCTACGTGCCGCCACTACCATTCCCAGAGAGACAAATACAGCATCCAGATAAGGAAATTTTCTAACTTTTTCAAAATTTTAAAGAATTTACATATTAATATTCCTTTTGTAGATGCTATTACTCAAATGCCCAGGTATGCCAAGTTTCTCAAAGAAATCTTAACAAATAAGAAAAAGCTGAAGGAGCATGAGAGAATAAATTTGAATGAAGAATGCTCAGCAATACTTCAAAATAAATTACCACAGAAGCTAAAAGATCCAGGGAGTTTTACTATCCCCTGCATTATTGGTGATTGTAGTTTTGATAAAGTTTTATGTGATTTAGGAGCAAGCATTAATCTCATGCCTTTTTCTATTTTCAGGAAGCTGGGTCTAGGAGAACCAAAGCCTACCACTATTACTCTTCAATTAGCCGACAGATCCATTAAATATCCAAGAGGTATAGTGGAGGATGTCTTGGTAAAGGTAAACAAGTTTATTTTTCCTGTTGATTTTATTGTTCTTGATATGGAAGAAGATTATGATGTACCCCTTATTTTAGGGAGACCCTTTTTAGCTACTGGAGGAGCTTTAATAGATGTTCAACAAGAAAAATTAATTCTTAGAGTCCAAGATGAACAAGTTACTTTTAATGTTTTCAAAGATACTAAACATATTGATGATAATCAAACTTATTTTCTAATTGACATTATTGACAATCCATTATATGAGAATTCTGTAGAAAATAGGTTTGAGACTATAAAAGCGAGCAATGTCAAATTGAAAGAGGACTCGATCAAACATGAAAGTATTCCAATTGAAGTGGCACCAGATTGATCCACTTTAGAACTCAAAGAAAGTCAAGCTGAAGACTATAAATCAGAACTACTAGATAGGTTGTTTCTTTTCTTTTTAGTTTTGATCATTTTTCTTTTCTTTTATTTTTTAGTAATTTATTGTTGCTCTTTTACTGCTCTGGTGTGTATTTTCAATTTTGCAGAAAAATCAATGAGAACTCAAGCAAAATTTCAAAGCTCCAAAGAACCAGACTGAACCAAATCAGGTGTATTCCTTCCTATCCTTTATTGCATCCTTTATTTTTCTTTCTCCTTTAAGACAATGTAGAATAATTATATAAAAAAAAAAAATCATGTGTCAAGAAGAAAATCTTGAGCAAGATAAACTGGATAAGTGATAAAAGATAGAATTATTTGCTAATGAATGTAATGAGTTAAAGAAGTAGATTAGTTGGTCAACTTTTAGCAGCCTACTTAGGTCATTAAAAGATTATTAGCACTTTTTATTGCACATGCACACTAACAAGGCAAAGTAGGTATTGATTATAAGGCCAACTGAGGATTCAATTATCACTGAAAAATTGGTAATTAATATACATTCTAATCAAAGAAACTTGAATTTAAGGAAAGAGCTACCTGCCTATAAATAAAGTGCAAAAGATAGAGTATATGTGGATTGCCCAAAGCCTAGTAACTGGGTCTCTGCACCTAGGTCAAGTGTGAAAATTCACGTAAAATGGTGAAGGAAAGGCCAGGATGCTCAGCACAGTAAAAAAAAAAAAAAAAAGAAAAGAAAAGAAAAGGCAGTGTGAAAGCTACCTTAATTCATGAGTATAAAATTGAGAATGTATAGAAAATTGACCAAAATAGGTGATAAGAGAGGATACTTTTGTTCTTTTAATTTAATACTGAAATGCTAAAGTTAGTCATCACGAACACAAGTGCTATAGATCTTTGATGTACTCTAAGAAAGTTTTTAATTGTATTGACTGAAAAATTTGCTTCTGAAGCTCAATGCTTAGTTAGCAGTATTTTCTAAACTTTTTGACCTTTAATCCTAGATTTTATCTTTGTGATGGATAATCTTATTGAAATATGGTATTAAATAAAACATTGCTAAGGGACTAGCAATGACTAAGTTGGGGGGTGTGATAAGTGGTAAAAATATACTAATAAAAGTATTAAATTATAAAATAAATTAATCTATTTTATTAGAAATTGATACTTTTATTAATCTTATGTAGGAAAGAAGGCCACCAATGTGAAGATCTTATTTTTCTGGTTCAGATGAAAAAAATTTCAGGCAAAACGGACTTCAAACGAGCCCAGAATTGAATTTCAAAAAAAAAAAAAATTGCCGATGCAACGCTGACGTCAGGATGACGTCAGCATTTTTCGTGGTGCACGGTGGACCAATCGAAGGGTATTTCAGGAATTTCACAGCAAGAGATGCGCTCTGATTGGTTGAAGAACGTGGCGGTCTACGCAACACCGGGCTCGCGCATGGTCCATGGAGGGCAATTTGGGAATTCTGGCTGATCCAACGGGCGGTTTTCACTGAAGCTTGATCGGACGGCCGAAAATGAAGGCGCTGATGGATGGCATCCATAGCTCCCGATCGAGATCCAATGGCTGAGATTCATCCTAACGTTAAACAATAGATCAGAAGGCTTCTTTCAACGCAATCGGACGGCCCAGATTTGATCCAACGGTTGATCCAACGGCTGATATTAAATCCGACTTGATCTGGGTTATTTTAAGGGATTTTTGAGTGGTTTTTGGACCATTTGATCAACATCTAATGGCCAGAATTATTCAGATCTTAATTTGAGTTATTTTAGGAGTCTTAAACCTAGTTTTTGATGGATTTTGGGGGGAAATCAAACTCTTTATCTATAAGAAAAGAGTTTATTGTCGTGAAAGCAAGAAGAAATCAGAAAGAAAAAGAGAGAGATGGGGAGAGAGAGAAACAGAGAGAGAGGGAGAAAGAGAGAGAAAGAGAGAGGAGAGAGGTAGAAAAAAATGTGATTTGTGAGAAAATCAAAAAGGATTTTTGATTTTTCTTTAATGATCAAGACATCGATCAAGGAGCCTCTTCATCTTCACCAAGTTCTCCACATCAAGAGCAGTAGACAATCAATTTCAGTAATCAAACAGTCTAATTTCTCTATGCTTTTTATTTTATTTGCTGTTTTTGAATTTGTTATCATGAACTAAATTTTATTTTACTAAGGCTAAGGTGTAGCCACTCTTTTGATGCAATATTCAGTATGATTTATTTTTAAATTTTATTCATGAGGAGTATATAAATCTGATCTTAATGCTTTTAGATTACTGGCCATCTTCTAATTGATCTGATGAACATAGATGTTACGGACCAAGTACATCTATGTTAATGCTTCTTGATTATATACCTTGTATTATGAATCAAATTAGAATTCATATGCATGCAGGAATTTTAGTGCGCTTTGGATGCAGCGTATTTTAATTAGAGGGTTTCACAAAATCTAATGCATTAATATTTATTTAAATTACACCTGGACCAAAGGATAATTAATAAATATTAATAGTTTTGCTATGCCTGGACCAAAGGGTAGTGAATAAATTAGGAGACTCCACCGTCACATGAAATAAAATTAATCTAAAAATCTGAATATTGTATTGACTGAGTTGGTGAACCGATTGCCTTAGTAATCCATTGCTCTTGAGTTTAAAACCCTAATAATTTACACTCTCTCTATTTAATTAAAAACTTTTAATTATTTTTTTTATTTTCTTTATTTTCTTTAATTTCTTATTCTCATAAATCAATCTTCTAAATAAAGCATAGGAAAGAGCTTTTCAGTACTTATTTTTCAATCCTCTAGGGACGATACTCTACTCATTCACTTTATTACTTGATCGACTGGTGCACTTGCCATAGCTATAAATTAGCATGCATCAGGTAGCTATCCTTTGGGCAGGCCTTGTTAAACTTTTTAATGTCTATGCACATTTTCCACTTGTCATTTGTCTTCTTGACAAGGACCACATTAGAGATCCAACTCGAGTAGTTGACTTCTCGGATGAACCCAGCTTTGAGAAGTTTGTCTACTTCTTCTACTATAGCCTGCTTCCTTTTTGGTACATCATCTCAAATTTTTTTCTTTATTGGCCTACATTTGGGATCAACGGTCAATTGATGTTCCATGACTTTGGCATCAATTCCTGGCATATCCATGAAAACCCAAGCGAAAACATCGGGTTCTTCTATAGGAAGGCAATGAGCTGCTTTCAAACTTCTTCTCTTAAGTTAGAGCTGATCTGCACGATATGTTTTGCATTCCCATCATTCAAAGGGATGGCCATGAGGTCTTCACCCCACTCCTCAGTAAGGTCATCACGAATGTCCAACCCATCAATTGGGCAAGGGTCAGATTGGCCGTGCTTTTGCAAAGCAATCGAGTAGCAGTGTCTTGTCATGATTTGATCTCCTCAATTTTGTAGCTCGTTGGAAACTTTACTTTCAAGTAATAGGTTGATACTGCAGCTCAGAGTATGTTTAAACTAGGTCAGTCGAGAATTGCATTATATGTAGATGGAGCCTTTACTACCAGTAAGTCGACCTGTGCCTTAGCTTACTTTGGGTATTGTCCTACAGCCACAGTCAATATTATTATCCCTTCAACTAGCATAGCATCGTCAGTGAAGCCCACCGATAGAGAATTCATAGGTCCCAAGTAATTATTAGGTGTGGATATTTTGAAAAAAATATCATAAAATAAGACATCAGCAGAGCTTCCATTATCTATCAAAATATGTTGTACATCATAGTCAGCAATGTTCAAAAAGATTACAATTGCATCATTGTGCAGGAATTGAACCCCTTAAGAATCTTCATTGATGAAGGTTATGGGCTCTTTAGTCCTCCACTTCTTTACAGGCTCTGCTGATCCATTGACTTCTCTCTGCCAAAGTCTCCTAGAGATGGTATTGATGATACCGAGGGGTGATCGATCTCCTTGCTGCTCCTTCCTCCTTGGTGGCTCTAGTGGTAGGGGGCTCTCGATCGATCGTTCTGTCCTTCAGGTCAGTGCCATAGAAATCGATTGAGTCTGCCTCGCCTGATGAGCTTCTCAATCTCATCTTGGAGCTAAATGCATTCTTCTGTATTATGATTATGATCACGATGATAGAGACAGTACTTGTTAGGATTGTATTTTCTAGGATGAGTGTGCATCTTCTCTGGCCTCAGTAGCTGCTCCTTAATTTTCATCAGTACTTAGATTTTTAGAGCATTGAGGGGAGCATAGTTGTGGAACCTTCTGAGGGGAGAGCTCTTTCGTGCCCTTCTATCAAGGCTCCTTTGACGGCGAGCTCGAGAAGGGGTTCGGGCTTGCTTGCACTCAAGAGGAGTCGAAGAGTTCGATCGAACTTCATTCGACTTCTCTTCAACTGCGGGCCTGCTTGACTCGCCTACCTACCATTCTCTTACGACTTTCTAGTCCTTCAGTTTGAAGGCCTCTTTAGCTCGAGCATAACCTTCAGCCCAAGCAAGTAGATTAGTAAAATCCCTAGGATATTTCTTCTCTAGAAAAAATAGCTAGTCATTCTTCTGAAGGCTGCCTATTAGCATGGCTATGGCAATAGATTGATCCAAGTTTTGGACCTTCAGAGTAGTGGCATTGAAGCGATTGACATAGGCTTGGATGGACTCCCCTTCCTATTGCTTGATGTTGATGAGAAAGTCCGAACCTCGCCTGGGATGGTGGTTGCTAATAAAATGAGCCGTATACTAATGGCTCATCTGATCGAAAAAGAAAATCATATCCAGCTTCAGTGTCGAGTATCGATTTCTTACTGCTCTCTTAAGCATGGATGGAAAAGCTCAGCATAAGATAGCGTCCGATGCACCAAGGAGCAGCATCATGATAATGGTCCCATCGTAGCTCTTGAATTGAAAGAGCTTGAAGTTCGATGGGATCGGTTCCTACATAATTCTCTAGAAGAAAGGAGGGTCGGTGCAGATGTTGTCATGGTGAGTTGGGGTGGCATGGCAAAGTTCCTCAATCTATTTATCCATTTTCTGAAGCTTTCGATTAACAACATCATCTCGATCGCGAGTTTTGGAGAGCTTTCGATTGTAGATGGGAAAGGTCTCCCCAAGGGAGGAGTCATGGTCAGAATCGGGATCTTCCACTTTTCTCTTCTCCTTCCTGGGAGCGATGGTCTTGCTAACCCAAGTATGCCATCTCGGGATGGCTTCTTGGAATTTTGATGGAGGGTTTTTCGATTGCACCACCGTTGGCTGCTGCCACATGGCCTGCACCATTTCGATGAGACCCAAGACCTGCTATACCAGCAAGTTGAATTGCTTCAGATCCACCATGGCTGCCGATGGGGGAGGTTGCAGTGCCGATGATGGTGCTGGAGCGGGCGAATCTGATTTGGATCTAACGATGGAGGTGGTCGACCTTCGGGTGGTTGTCTTCCTTAGAGGCATTCCTGTAACCAGGAAAAATCAAATAGAGATGGTTTTTTAGAGATTGAGAGAAGAGAGTCGATAGATTCAATTGAGCACTCCTTTTAGAATAAGGGCTCATGGGAATCTTTCCTCTAGCACCAATTTTGTTGGTGCAAAATCTAGTTGATGCTAGAGTCGATGCTAGAGTCGAAGAAGACAAGGTCACTATCATCAACTTGCAAAATAAGTCTCGTTTGGAGTCGAGGGTGGTGGCTCTGGTAAGATCCTCTGATAATCAAGTCGGCACTCTTGGCCAATAGAAATAGAGTACTCAAAGAAATTTAAAGCAGAGTTTTAGGATAGAAGTTAAGAACTTCGAGAAAATATATCTGGAGAATTTCTTTTATAGATGGAGTGTGTAACAAACTGATAGTGACAGCCATAACCATCTTGTAGTGGGCCGCTCGGGCCACGTGGAGTTTGTTACAGAGAGTAGTGCCCATTATCATGATGCATCGGTCCGCTAGGATTTAATAGTTGAAGTTTGGATGTGGTAGACGTCGACAGTGAGGAGCATTTAGATCTCAATAGTTTTAGAGAGGTTTGGGCTCCTTTGAGGTCATCCGCATATAAGTTGATTCGCTTTAAGTTGGTAGGTTAAATTTATGCAAGAGACGACGTCCTCCTAGATGGCTGGAAGGAGATCAACTGAAGAAAACTTACCTAGCTGCTGGAAGAAGATCATCTGGAAGGAGGTTGGCTGAAGAAAGCTTGCCTAGCGACTGGAGGGAGATCATCCAGAAGGTGTTTAGCTAGAGGAGTTCATTTAGAAGGAGAGTGGCTTAGGTCCCGTTACTCACCTTCAGTCAAAGGATAGGATTAGTATAGCAGTAATTCTCCTTCATCATTCAAGATCATGCCACCAAACTTTGGTGAGCATTCGGGAGGCTTTGTAGCATGAACTCATCTCTAAGAAGATTGGCAAATCCTAGCAGAAATGAAGTTGGCAGTCAAGGACTTCATTGAGGGATATCTTGCCCCCAACAAGTCCTTTGGGCCACTAGATGGAGTTTGACAGGAGTTCAACTGGAGGAGTCCGAAAGGCATGTTGTTGAAGGAGTCTGGAAGGCTGGAGGCTAGGAGTTCTAATGGAGGAACCTAATTGAAGAAAATCATCCAAAAAGAGGGTAGCTTGGAGAAGTTCGTCCAGTGGGAGTGCGACTGGAGAGGGTCGTTCGGAGGAAGATCTACTGGAGAGATCCAGGAGGAGACCCACTAAAAGAGTTTAGAAGGAGTCCAACCAATGGGAGTTCGAAGGGTATACGATTGATGGTGTCCATGTAGACAATGAGGCCCTTGCTAGTTCTGGAGTCATTAAGTGAAGTTGGCCATAGCCGCTGTCACCGAACTAGGTCTTCCCAAGATCTGACATCTTTTTGGGCTTCGGCAGGAGATGGTCTACACCCAATAACTTTTATTCATTTATTAATTCATATACAAGTACAAAAATCACCACAACCATCAATAGATTGATGATTGACTTTAGGACACTATTCCTAGCATTGTGATCATGAGTTCCACTCGTTTGGGACACTAGGGTCAAGAGTCCTAGTATTTGGAACTCTTCGATCAAGAGTTTCATATCGATGGAACTCTATTGCCCAGACACCTATTGAATTTGGACTTTATATTTATAAAAAATTTAATTAGTGACTTGACTACTAATTAATTTAATATGATTGAGTAATGATTTTTGAATCAAGTCTAATTTAATTGGATTCAGTTGGGTTTGACCCGATTAGGTTATGAGATGACCTAATCGACGAGGAGATTTATTTTCTGATTTGATCAGGGGTTGGGCTTTATCAATTTCTAATTTAAATATAATTTAATTAAGTTTAATTAAGCCTAAATAAGTTGAGTTTAATTTGGTCTAATCTGGCCTAGCCAAAATTAGTTTGGGTTGGTCTAAATTAGATAAGGTTCCCTTGAGACTAGTTTGACTAGACTTCCTCTGCACCACCTCAGCTCTTTCTATGTCCACTTGTTTTTATGAGAAAAAAGTTTCTCATGATGTTTCTCCATGCATAGAGGGGTGCACGCCCAATTTTCTCTCACCTATAGTGGATAGGAACAGACTAGTTGGCATTTGAATTGAAATAGGATTTGAATTCAAACAAACAACCAACTTATCCTTATCCCTTCGCATGGCTTGGACTCGATCTTGCATAAAAAAAATTATGCTCTTCTCAAGGGTGTGTGCAACCTCTGAGTGAGAAACCATTCCATGTGTTCCCCCTTATCTACATGAGAGAAAAACCAAAACACCAAGAGAAAAAATCCAGAGGAGTGTGGCATAGGGTTTTCTGAGTGCAAGCCCTAGGAATTTGACTTAGGATTCAGGAATATATTTTGTGAGCTATGACTGTCGTGAGCCCACAAGACTTTTAGCAGAGCCTCCTCTACCTCTCTCCCATCTCTGCTGGTGATTTGGAGCATCCAAAGAGCCATGGAGGAAGATCGAAGGAGTTTGGTCAAAATTAGCCATCGAAGCTTCCAGTGTCGAGCTAGCACTTGAGAGGAGCCGATCAGGATCAGGGCCTCATGTGGATGATCTGTAGAGACCAGATGATCTATGTGGCTATGTCATGACAAGAGGACCTCCCTAGTGGTGATTCAGTTGTGGAGTTCGGCTACCTGTGCAAGGTATTATGTTCCGAACACATTGAATAGTAAATATGATTCGCTGCATATTCATTAGTTTTTAGATTTTAATGCATATATATATATATATATCACATTTCAATCCTTTATGTAGGGTTTATTGATATGCTTAATAACTCTAGTAATTAATTAGATTAATTTTTATTTTTGCTGTATTAAATTTTTGAAAAGGTTTTGAAAGTAAAGCTAGAAAACCTGCACTGTCTACCTTCACTAGCCTCTATCACTTGGTCTTGGTAGGGGTCCTTAAGAATCCTTCCACTTCTAAGTTCAAAAATTGCTTTGGCATTCTCTAATTAAGGATTCTTGGGTGGGACATTAGATTGATGATTGAATCTAGATGGTTGATAAGCATTAGGTGGGTTATTTTTAGTATTTACAATTAGTTGATTTGGTAATGGATTTGGTTCTTTCCTCATGCTAGACTCAGCTAGTTATTCTATTTGAGCTTCTAGCTTGGCAATAGATTTTTGTTGGATCCGAATTAATTATTGCAGTATATTAAATCTATCATCGGCTAGATTGGTCTATTGAGAAGGTGGGTATGAGGGCTGATTATAATGTGGTGGTTGGAAAGACTGACTAGGCTAACCTATGTTATAAGTATAGTTCTGATATTGGAGCCTATTTTGATAATTTTGCAGTAGTGGAGTTTGGATTTGAGCCTGAGTCTATTGCAATCTGCAAGAAAAATTAGGATGGTTCCTCTAGCTTAGGTTATATATTTGAAAATAGATCATTGACTAGTTTGGAGTAGCCTTATGCAGCTTGAACTTGTTCTTGGATGAAAGATGGAAATTGTGTAGCCATGGGACATTTACTCATATGATGGGTTAGACTAGCACAAATAGAATAAATCTCTTGATAATTAGAAGGTGGTGTGTGTTGTGCAAAAGTTTGTTGATCTAGGATTAGAAATTGATCTAATTTATGGGTAAGAAGATCGACTTTATTTATTAGGTTCCAGTCAGCATTAGAACTTAGTTTTTGATGTTTGATCTCATACATTCTTGCCCATTTTTTATGAGAAATTAACCTTTCATAAGAGGATAATGAAGTATGGTTAATCAAATTTTCACTTAGAGTTTCAAATGAAGCATAAGCTTCATCCTCACTTTTGCTCATGAATGCATCTCCATAGGATGCATCTACCATTTGTCTATATTAGTCTCCTAAACCCTCATAGAAAGCTTGAATGATTTGCCACTTAGATAGACCATGGTGTGGGCATATTCTAAGAAGTTTCTTAAGTCTTTTCCATGACTCATGAATTTATTTTCTTGGAAGCTGAGCAAATTTAGTGGTAGCTTGCCTTATGATGTTGGTTCGGCCTATAAGATAAATTTTTTTAAGAAATTTATGCTGCATCTCTGCCCATGTTTAGATTGGTCTTCCTATTGTGCCAAGCCAGTACTTGGTTTTATCTTTTAATGAGAAAGGGAACAAGATCAGTCTAAGAGCATCATCAGAAAAATTTTAGATTTTTACTATAGAGCATATTTCTAAGAATTCATCCAGATACTTGTAAGGGTCTTCATTAGTATTCCATGAAAGGATAGGAGTATTTAGATTATAGTCGACTTGATTTCATAATGGTTAGTAGGGATATCAAATAAATGGATATTAGTCGATGGGTTATAAGTAGAAGGAATAAAGTATTCCTTCATCTACCTAGTTGGTTCTCTAGGATTTTTAGCAATTTGATTATCTGATTTTATATGAATCAGTCGTTCAATTTTGGAATTTAGTTTAACTAGGTTAGGTAATAGCGATCTCCTATCCTGCATATACTAGTACAACCCTAATGTATGATTCAAAATTTTTCTTTTATGTATATATATATATATATATATATTTTAAATCAAAGAAAAGAGAAGAGAAAGAAGAGAGTTCTAAAGAAGAGACTTAAGGAGTCCTAAATCTAAAGACAATAGAGAAGAATTAATTATGGTTATGTTTAATGTTTAATTAGCAAACAAGTTAGGCAATTAGTCCAGACTAGGGGTTATCCTAGATCTAGATAACTCCTAATTGCCAAGGTCATCTTCAAGCTATCCAAGTATAAGATCAGCCACTCAACTAGCCAGGTAAGTGTAAGATCAATGGAAGTCCTTCCATTGCTTTTCTTAGACATCAATTATCTTGATCAGGTAAGCTAATGAAACTAATTAAGTAATCACCTTCCTTCAGGACGTGATCCCTGAACCACTTGCCTTAAACACTAGTTAAATTGACTAACCCTAATCCAGTCCAACTTTTAGGATTTCTTGTCCTAATAAACTTGAGTTCCTAAGGTCGATGTCTAATTGATTTTAAATTATAGGCTTAGGTCAATGCGAGATATTGGTTAGTTGTTTGTGGGCCAAGAAAGGATGATGAAATCTCCACCTTATCTTGATTAATGGGTTGTGTCCTTAAATTAATTTAAGAGATGAATATGCACAATCACTTTCAGACAAGGATTTCTATGCAGCTAAACTAGATGCATGCAACTGATTAGACTTGAGAGAGTTACCTTATCTCTACCAATCACTAAAAAAAAAATAAAAAAAAATAAAAATAATATGATGGATGCTCTAAGTAATTAGGATTTCTACTCTTGTAAGCTTTTAATTAGGTTTAAGTAGATATTTTTTAATTAATTAAAAAATAAAGTAAATAATAATAAAAAAAAGATTTAGGATTTAGGATTGATCTCACCAATTAGGATTAGAAGCTTTCCTCCTTGCCCTAATATTTTTGTTCTTTATCTTCTCTTTTTTTTGCAAGATAAATAAGAAAAGTTAGTAAGTAATAATAAAAAAAAAATCAAAGAAATTAAAAATTTTAATTTTTATGCCTTTCCGATAATGGTGCCAAAAACTTGATAAGACCATGATATTGTTGTTATAATATTATATTTATCAGTTTAATTCTGACTTCTTTAAAATGATTAAAAACATATAGATAGTAGGAAGTCGGGTCAAATTCAAAGGAAGGCAGTGAATTAATTTTGAAATCTTTAATTTTTATAAAAAGAAAAGAAAAGAGTTTTGAAGTTAGAAAATAAATTATAAATAAAAAGCATAATTTAAACATTATAGAAAAATAAACTTAGTACTATGATCTACTATTTAGATCTTAGCATTTACTTGCAATAAAATTAAAGAGCAATTGAAATAAAGAACCAAAATTTAAAGAGCAAGAAAGAAACTAAATTTTATATTTAAAATTAAAATTTAAAATTTAAATATAATAACTGAAAAAAAAAGGAGAAGAAATAAAAATTGGAACAAAGATTTGAATCTTGGATCAGCGTCGGCATGAAGATGGCATAGAAGATTGGCTCTTCCTCTCGACACCACCTATCTTGTACCAACATTCAACCAAAAACCTGGCTTTCACCCTATACCATGGCTTCACGTTGAACGGATGCTTGAATTATGGAGTCCTGGGATCCTTAAATAGTTGCTGGAGGGCTGGAACCTTTACTATTAGACAATATAGGACTAAAAGCAGAGTATAGCTTGGCGTTAGTTGAAGAATCCAAGAGATAATTGATTTAAAATATTGTTGGATCGCATCTTCTATGAATTCTAGCCATAAAATGGGAATCCAAAGCTCCAAAAAATACAAAAAAAACTCGTTAATCAGCCCAATATTAGTTAGAATAAGTTCTAGCCATCCGATCATGTTAATCTAGAAGATTTAGGCTGTTGGATCACATTCTAAGTGTGTGAATCAGCATCAGGAGCTTCTACCAGCCATTGGATTGAAGTCTAGGCATAATCTAGCCATTGAATCAAAGATTGGATCGCTCAGAACCATCAAATGGTGTACTATAGAGCTGGGCTATTTGAATCAAAGTAAAAAATGCCACAACCATCTAATCTTGACTGGGAACCACCGCAATCATTTGATCATGCAATTACCGTGCTATAGACCATGGTGAACTGAGCATGCCGAAGTCTCCAGCAAATCAGTGAATGCCACATCATCTAAAATTATGAAAATGCCCCATGAGCTGCATTTTTTTGTGATAGACCTATTAAGGGTCCATGATGAACCAAATACTATTGTGGTCCACCATGAACCGCATGGTTTTTTATGTGAGCCTAGCATCTGGCTAGGCCGGGGGAGTGGGCTGCGGGCGAGCGGGCCATCTGCACTATAGGCTGGGCTGGGTGCTTGCACGTGCGAGCATGGGCTATGGGCTAGTGGGCTGAATGGGGCTAGGCACTGGTGGTATGAAACAGCCGGATGAACCAGTTTAGTTTAATTTTATTTTTTTCGTTTTCCTTTAAATCTTCATATTAGAGTCCTTTTTTGTCAAATTTATCCAAAATTTATTTCATTTTAATCAAAAAAATATGCTTTTTTATTGATAATAATATTTTCTATATTAGATTAATAAAAATATTAATTTTTAAAAATAAATATAAATTAATTAATATTTTTATTAATAAATTTATGATACTTATCAAATACCAAGCATAAGGTGCCTCCAATGTCCATCCAGACTATTGGACCCATTACCATCCATCTTAATGGAAGAATATGACTCAATTTTAGGATCAATTTTAGTCTATGGGTACCTATATCAGTCTCACCGAACAAAATCAGCCACACTGATTTACCTATGTGACATGGGTCGGCACAAGTTGATGAGCAACCTAATCAAAAGCTGACTAACCACATTGGCCAAGTAAGTGAGATCGATGAGAGGGTCTACCAAAGCTTGCCTTAGATACCATCAGAAATGGCCAGATCAGCAGGCTGCCAATTAAAGACCATCATTCTAAGAATACTAACTTATTTTAGACACCAATCGGTTTATCAATTTTGATTTGATCTTCCTAAAGACTCAGGCTCAATCACTAAGCTCTATGATCAGGTCCATTTGGTTAAATCAAATGTATGGACTTTGATCAACTACAACTATTGAATTGATCTATAGAGAAAAAATGATCTTATCTTAATTAACTATTAATTAGATTTGATCAATTTCTTAACTGATTCTAACTCTATGTCTAACCCAATTAATGACTTGATCTGCTAACCCATTAACCTATTTAACCTTTGAGCTATGAAATTGACTTAGGATCTTCCAATCACAAATTTAGGTCCTAAATAATCATTTAATTCTCAATTAAGTTCAAGGCTGATGGGTTAGATTTAAAACCTCAGAACTACTTTCTAAGTTCATTATTTTGAAATATTTTCAAAATATAAATAATTTATATTGAATCAAATTTAATTTAGGATTTTATATTTGAATTATTTCAATGTTTAGATTAGATCCTAGGGTTTTGAATCTAGAGTTTTGCAAAAATTAAGTTTCGAATCTAAATTCTACAAAACATATATATTACATATATAATTTTTAGATTTAAAATTAAAGCTATATATCCAACATATGCAATAATAGGATTTAGATCTAAAGCATGAAATGCATCATTTCTATCTTATCTAAATAATCAAAAATTAGATCATAAATTAATTAATTTTAGATTTAAAATTTAAAAATAAATCATAAATCAATTTAGATCTCATCTAATGATTTAGTTCTTTAGATCAGCACATACTAGGACAACCTTTCCATTGTCAGAGGTAAACCTTACATCATAACAACCTTATAATCAGTATTACGATCTTAACATTATTTAGATCTCTCATCTAAATAATTAAAAATAGATAAAAAATCTACTTATTTTAGATTTAAAATCAAAAAATAAATCATAAATCTATTTAGATCTTATCTAACATATTTATGATTCAAATTTTCAGATCAGTACATACTAGGACAATCTTTTCACTATTAGAGTTAAACCTTACAATAGGACAACCTTATAATCAATATGTATGATCTTTAAAATTATTTTTAGATTTATTTTTAATGCATACATGATCATATCATAAAAGAACCTACGCTCTGATACTACTATAAAAAAAATTATGTAGGATTTCATGCATGTATTTCGAAATTTTTTTGAAAATAATGAAGCGGTAGCTTAGATTAATCTGATTAATCTACTTATGCATGTGATCAGATCACTAAATATATATATCAAAGATCTACAACATGACATGATATATATAATCTAAAAAAAAAATTAAATAGATATTGATCATATCAATATCCTAGATCATGTCTAACGGACCCTAGATCAAATCTAGGTATAAAAGAGATCGGATCTCTTTACCTTAGCATGGGTCAAGAATATCACTACTAATTTTCATGGTTGTCTTTGTTGCTCAGAGCCACACAAGGTATCTGGCCTCTATAGGTTGTCCACATGAGGCTCTTATGCTGATCGAAGGTTCGTCGAATGAATATTCATGCAAAGTGCTAGCTTCTTGTAGATCTCTCTTGATGGTTGATCTAATTGCTTTTCTTTGAATCTCTTGTAGGGAAAAACTAGTTTTTCCACTATATGATCGATCTGATCTGATCTGATCTATAGCAAAAATTTTTAAAATTTTCTTCAAAATTTGATCAGATCTAATAGTTCTTAGATCTAATCTTCATGATCTAATATTTTAAAAAAAAGTTAAATCAAAACCATAATAATGTTTGTTACCTAATTAGGGTAAACAATTATCCTGATGATGATCTAGCTGCACTTGAGGCTCTAGATCTAGCCGCGCATGTGCCCAGCCTCTACTAAAGTCTACTCGAGTTGGTTTTGGATGCCTTCTCCTATTGGATCTGATCTTTAAAGATCAGATCAAGAGTCTTCTTATAGATCCTTCAAAACAACTTTCGAAGGACATGCTTTCATCTCATAAATTGGTTGTCTCATTGCCTGATCCCTGCGCCAACAACCTTGGATCTTATTTCTTTAATTTTGCCCAACACTTAGGCATGGAGAAGAGGGAGAAGACTAGAGGGTGGAATGGAGATGGAAGAATGGGGCAGTAGCCATTGGGCATGGTGACTTAGGCATGAGCAAACCATAGGGCATAGAGGTTCTTATAGAGACTCCTGCACCACCAAGAGTCTTGGTTGATCAAGTAATCCAATTACTTGATTAAATTGGATTCTAATCTGATGTTCCATGCCAAAGTACTAGGTCTCTACCTAGTTTTGTCATCCAAAATTCATCCATAAGTGGTGCAAAAAATAGATAAGGAAGAGTCCTAGGCACAAAGGACTCTTCCTAGAGTTTGATCTTTATCAAACTCTTGATTTATTTAAATTATGTGCCACCTTATCCATCATTGAGCACATGCCCAGAAGAGGATGTGAGCCCTTCTCCATGCAAAATAATCAAGGGGCATGTGCTCCTAGAAATTCTCTACAGGGTGCATGCCCCTTCTCCCTTCTTTCCTAGAACATGGGTCAACCTTTGACCCTTGTCCAGTTTCCATCTTATGGGATTTAAGACAAGCCTTAATCAAGTCCCATCCAATGGAATTAGGACAAGTCCAAATCAAGTTAGGACAAGCCTTCATTAGACCAGGACAATGTTTAGTCAGATCAAGATAAATCCATACAAAGTTTTCGAGAAAGCATTGTCCAAATTTCATCTCATGATTTTAGGACAAGCCTTGATCTCATCAAGACAAGCTTTATTTTGACCAAAACAAGCCTATTTTGACTAAGACAAGCTCTAGTCAATCCAGGATAAATCCATATAAAGCTCCTCAGTGAGCTAAATCCAATTTGGCTTGACTGAGATGAACCAAAAAGATTATAGAAGAAGAATGTCAGGCTCAATCATATGCTAGCATGATTTTCTCGAACATGATTGAATCTAGTCCAAATCAATCTAACTGGATTAGCCCAATTGATGACATCCAGACCAAATTCTTATTTGTATGATCCAGTTAGATTTAGTTCTATATGGTAATGGAACATATCGCGATTTCTACCATCAACGTCATTGAAACATCTTTAGATGGGCCAGAATTCTTTCGATTCATCCAATTAGAATGATCGATCATCAAGACCATTCTAATTAATCTCAAAATCCATCAATGACATCTTATAGTATATGATGGCAATCCATCAGAATCGAATATAAATCTTTTGGTGTAGCTACCTGTGTGATTAGATTCTTCTATCATGAGCCTCGATAAGATTAGGGTTAAAGTGAACTTGTCAAACCCAACACCCTATCATATGATTGAATCATTCGATTCGAGTCCATTGTGAAATCCTAATAAAAAACTCTTTTCTATTATTTCACACTACCATAGCTATAGGCTCATGAACTCAATCTCATGATCATCATTGTACTACTCCTCCTCTACCAAGGTTGATAGATCCCATCTTGGTGTGATCCAGTTCCTACAATGAACATGCTATAGCCAACATATATCTTAGGATTCTAAATGGCTAGGAGACTAAGTTATGGTGTAGTCAAACTATAACACACTCAAGATAAACTATTGATGCACCTTAGGTGAAAGAGCTAGACACACGACTACAGCATCGAGCTAGTCATCGATAAGAAGGTAGACTCCCTTATGACTGTTCGAGGTGGTCATGCTTAGTACCCTCATTCTTAATGAATTTTTGTACTCTCACTCTAGTATCTTCACACTATAGACTTAAGACTCATCTATCCTAATGAAACAATCATACACTGATCTTCTGGATCGATCACCATCCTCATGATGATCCTATGATTGGGAATAGTTTATAAGTTAATTATGAAAATACATATCTTAAATTTTCAACTCTTAAAAATATGCATTATTATATCTATTAACTTAAAGGATGTATTATAGACAATTTATACATACTATAATAGAAGAAAATAACCTTTATTAATTTTAAATCAAAATTATAAAAATGCTCCTAGAATATGTATTATAGGTATCAACTAATCTAGCTTCTAGGACACTCATCTAACAAACTTTCACTTGATCTAAAGCCAGTTGGCTACAAATCTAACTTTCATCTTCTCAAGATGGGCTTCGATCTTCTACTAGATCAATGGCTTCATCAGTCGGTCAGCCATATTATCTGCGGTGTCAACTCTATTGGCCTCGACATATCCCTTCTCAAGATAATTGCGAATGAGATGATACCACCGCTCGATGCGATTGGATATTTGGTAAAACCTCGGCTCCTTAGCTAGGGCTCTAGCATCATTATTATCGCAATATAGAGGGACGACATCTAATGGCATCACTCCAAGCTCTACGGCGAACTTCTTGAATCAGAAAGCCTCCTTCGTAGCTTTCGATGTAGCAATATATTCTGCTTCCATGGTAGAATCTACTATCATAGTCTATTTGAAACTTTTCGAGCTTACAGTACCACCATTGCATACAAACAGACTATCAAATGTCGAGTTTTGATCATCTATATAAGATAAAAAGTCTGAGTCTGTATACCCCTAGATCAGGAGTTCTCCATTATCAATGATCAAAAAGATATTCTTAGTCCTTCTCAGGTACATAAGGATACATTTCATAGAAGTTTAGTACTCTTCGCCTGGATTTGACTGATATCTACTCATGACACGCACATCATATGCGATATCAGATCGTGTACATATCATGGCATACATGTGGCTCCCTATTGTTGAAGCATAAGGGATCTTGCTCATGCATTTAATCTTCTTAGATGTGTTGGGACACATCTGTAGGATCTGATGTGGTGCTCCCAAGCCTTAGGAGGCCGTAGGAGGAGCTAGGATGTTGGCTCCAGGAGACTAGGATGAGTGAGTCCTAGGGCTAGGATAGGAGTTGTCCTAGATGAAGGCGGTGTGTAGCTCCGCATGGACTCAAGGTTCAGGTGTGAGGATCTTAAGGGGCTTGGTAGGTGTTCTGAAGATCTAGAACATAAGATGGAGTAAAAAACCAAAGCCAAAGAGAAGAATCAGCCAAGACAAGGGGCTAACATATACGCGGGCTGGCTTGGATATGTAGTCGAGCCAGCTCGGGCTGAGATTGAGCTAGCTCGGGATGCAGTCGAGCCAACTATCTCAGGTAATAGAAGATAGGATTTGGACGAGATGTAGTCGAGCCAGCTTGACTACTGAGAGAGCCGGCTCGATGATAGTGAACAAAACTATTTGGATTTTCTATTTGGGTCAAGGACTTTTATCCTAGGATCTTAAGGCCTGGACTAATAAGGTCTTAAGAGGGCTAGATCATGTATTTGTTGGGTTCAGATTCAAGAGATGAGAGCATGTGAGACATATATACATGAGCTCGATGAGTGCTTTCATATATTGGATTAGCCTAGGAGAGTTTTTTAGCTAGAGTTTGGGTTTATTAGGATTCATATGGTATAATAGAAATCCTAAGATATATAAATCCAGGTATTGTATCTTTACAATAGAGTGAAATATAATTGAGCTTTTCTTCCTAAAACTCTCAACTCTTCTCTCTCTGGTTCCAACTTTAAGTCCTAGGTGCCAACCATCTACTTTATTCTTTTTCTCTTCAATAATTGGTATCAGAGAGGTGCTAAGATCCAACAAGTGATATTAGAGCCTAGTTGAGCATGGAGGAGGAAGAAGATCATATTTTAGTAGACATTAGTAGTGAGGTTCATATCTAAAGGCTTTCTCTAGGCTTCATGAGAAAGAAAGAGATCATAGGGCTACTATCCACCATCACTTGTCAAGGTATTTTTTTAGATCCATCTGTTTGCTATTTTTGATTCGTGCAATCATGAAGAACAGCGAGTTGAAGGTATGACTTGAGAAGTTTGATGGAAAGAAAAGTTTCATCATGTGAAAAGTTATGGTAGAGGATTTGCTGGTTCAGATGAGACTAGATTCAGCCTTGGAAAATAGGCTAGAGGAGATGATAGACAAGGAGTGGATGTCTTAGAGAAAAAGGCATGTGCCACGATTAGGGCTTGCCTAGCAAATAAGGTGCTGTATGGCATGTTGGAGGAGAAGACATCCAAAGGTTTATGGTCGAGGTTACATCAATTGTACATGAAAAAAAATATGTGCAACAAGTTGATGCTGAAGAAGCAACTGTACAGCTTTCAAATGCAAGAGGGTAAGGATGCTGTGGGGCATATTCAGTGGTTTGACTGGATGAGCATGGATTTACTCAACATTGGGATGGATCTCAAAGAGGAGGATAAAAATTTATTGCTACTATGTTCGCTATCCGGGAGCTTCGATCTATTGGTGATGACATTGCTATATGGTAAGGAGATGTTGGTGTATGAGGAGATTGTATTAGTGCTAAGATCCAATGAGCAGCAGGAATGGATGATGAAGAGGAAGATTTTCTAGGAGGGTCTTGTGGTTTCAGAGAGGCCTAGGCAAAGAAAGAAGAAGGGTCAGCAAGGGATCCAAGAGATGCTTCAAGTATGGTGAAGCAGGGCACTTTATGCGAGAGTGTTCGCTTTGGAAGAAATTCAAGGATGGAGAAAACTTAGATTCCATCAGTTCAGTCACCACAGGTGAAGAGTCAAATGAGCTCTTGGTGGTCTCAGAGGAGCCTATGGGGTGTAGTGTATCTGAGATGATTTGGGATAGATCTATGGAGTGTGGAGGGTCCGAAGAGAGAGCGATGATGTCTGAGGTGCAGCAGTAGGCTCAACAGTGCAGCATTGAGTTATTGTCCTTGGGGGACTCGATTATAAAGTTGGCTTCTACAGCATCAGGAGGAATTTAGTTTCAAGTGGAGCACTGAACAGAGATGGCTTCACAAATAGAGAGAGATGTGATATGAGTTTAGAGCGAAGGAGTGCAGGAGGACCAATATCCTAGCACCAACATTGGAGATGTATAGTTCCAAGTGGAGTAGCACGTGTGGGAGGACAGGTGAAATTCTAAGAAGACCATATTAGGATATGCAACAGGCACCGACATAGGATTATTGCAAATTCTCTAGAAAAATCTATGATAGTTGATGCAGCTGCCAAGCATAAGGGTGCTTACAACTCCAAGGGTGGTGCATAGAAGTAAGCCAAGATCTTCAGTGGTGGACGTAGTCATCTCAAAGGCCTCAAAGGGAGCTCAGCAGATGGTAGTGGCAATGTGTGCACAAGTAACTGTCAGGGTATGTATCGATAGTGGGTTTGTGCAAGAGAACTTTGCCAAGTGTGCCAAGACTTGGGCATACCAAAGTGGAGATTGTAGTTTTTAATATGGTGCTCCCAAGCCTTGGAAGGCCATAGAAGGAGCCAGGATGTTTGCTCTAGGAGACTAGGATGGGTGTGAGTCTTAGGGCTAGGATAGGAGTTGTCTTAGGTGAAGGCAGTGTGTAGCTTTGCATGGACTTAAGATTCAAGTGTGAGGACCTTGAGGAGCTTGGTGGGTGCTTCGAGGAGTTGGGACACAAGGTGGAGCAAAGAACTAAAGCCAAGGAGAAGAATCAGCCAAGACAAAGATTGACACATAGGTGGGCTAACTCGAATACATAGTCGAGCTAGCTCGGGCTAAGATCGAGCTAGCTTGGGATGTAGTTGAGCTGGCTATCTCAGATAGATAGAAGATAGAATTCGGGCGAGATGCAGTAGAGCCAGCTTGGTTACTGAGAGAGCCAGCTCGATGGTGGCAAACAGAACTGTTCGGATTTTCTATTTGGGTCTAGGATAGGCTTTTATCCTAGGGTCTTAAGGTCTGGACCAATAAGGCCTTAAGGGGGCTAACTCATGTATGGGTTGGATTCAAATCCAGGGGATGAGAGCATATGAGACATATGTACATAGGCTCGATGAGTGCTTTCACATATTGGATTAGCCTGAGAGAGTTTTTCAACTAGAATTTGGATTTATTAGGGTTCATATGGTATAGTAGAAATCCTAGGATATATAAATTCAGGTATTGCATCTTTATGATAGAGTGAAATACAATGGAGCTTTTCTCCCTAAAACTCTCTACTATTTTCTCTCTGGTTCTAACTTTATACCCTAGGTGCCGGCCATCTACTTTGTTCTTCTTCTCTCCAACAATTGGTATCAAAGGGGTACCAAGATCCAACAACATCTTCTTGGAGAGATGAATGCCATGTATGAAGGATACTAGTCCCCTCTTGGAGTTTTTCATGCTGAATCTCTTCAGCACCTCCTCTATGTACATCTTTTGTGGTAGACCCAGCATCTTATTTGGTCTATTCCTATAGACCTTAATTCTCAATATAAAGGATGAAGGGAAATCCTGATTTCTCGATCCAGGTTCGTTCAGATCTGATCAGATCAAGAGATATATTTCAAAAATTTTTCTCTTGATCCCAATCAGATCTTGATATGTTTTAGATCTGATTCTTATTATTTTAATAAAATAAAATTAAAAGATAAATTAAATCAAATTTAATTTACCTGATCTGGGTAATCCTATTACCCTGTTGATGATCCTATTTGCAGTGGAAGGTTCTAGATCTTAGCCACGCAAGCGCCTGGCCTCTACCGGTATCCACTCGGATTGGATCTGGAGATCCTCTTCTTCTCTATCACACCTCCAAAAATCAGATCTGGATCTGATCTGGAGGATCTTCAAAACTCTTTTGAAGATGATCAGTCGTCCTTTGCAGCAGCGCAGCCTTCTTGCTTTTGATCGCCTTTCTTTGATCTGAATCGCACCAACCAAGGTCCAAAACTCCTTTTGGACGTGGAGAGCAAGGGGAGAAGAGACTATGGCATGGAGAAGGAGGGGAGAGGCAGCCTTGGGGCATGGGAAACTATGATCTCATCATATCTCTCATTCATACAATTTGAGTTGGGCGCAGGGTCTTATTTATAGACTAAGCTGTGATCCAACTCCTCTTCTTCCCAACCAATCACAACCCTTTGTGAAATCAGATCTAAATCTGATTGGTGGGAATAGAGTCCCCTGGATTCCTCCTTAGAGGGTGCCTAAGACCAGTCAAAGTTGGTTCTTAGAAGAACTCTAATTGGAATCCAAAAGGGAGGTGGAGTCCTTGTCCAACAAGGACTCCTAGGCGCCTCCAACTTGGGCTCACACCACCCTAGGGTGGCGTGCGCCCTTCTCCTTGCCAGGTTCTGGCAGGGGGACAGGCCCCCACCAGCTCTCCAATAGGTGCATGACATGTGGTCAAAAGTCAAAGTGTCAATGGTCAACGTTTGACCAGTCAAAGGTAGACTTTTGACCAAAGTCAAAGAACAAGAAATGGCAGGTGACCAAAAATGGCAGGTAATGTCTTACAAAATAAGACAACCTTTTCTGACTTGGACAACCTCCAGTCAGACCATATGAAGGCCTCTGATTGAGCACAAACTCCTTTGGCTCAGTCAGGACAACTTATTTATGATAGTAAAAGAAGAACGTTAGGTTCAATCGAGTGCTAGCACGATTTCCTTGAACCTAATTGAATCTCATTCAGATCAATTGAACTAGATCCGTTCAATTGATGATCACCAGATTCAAACCCTTGTTTGTGTGACCCAGTTAGGTTCAGTTCTGTATGGTAATGGGATATGTCATGATCTCTATCATCGACATCATCGAAACTCCTTTCGATGGATCAGAACTCTTCTGATTCGAACAGCTAGAATGATCGATCATCTAAATCATTCTAATTGCTCCCAAAATCCACCAGTGACACCTAGCAGTATATGGTGGCAACCCATCAGAGCTGAATGCGAACCTCTTGGTGCAGCTACCTGTGTGATTCAAGTTCTTCTATCTTGAGCCCCGATCAGATTAGGGTTAAGGTGAACTCGTCAAACCCTAGTCTCTGTCATATGATGTAATCATTCGATTCGAGTCCAATGTGAAAATCTAAATAGAAACTCTTTCTATTATTTCACTCTACCATGGCCATGGATTTCTGGACTTGATTCTCATGATCATCATAGGGCTACTCCTCTACCACCGAGGTAGATAGATTCCATCTTGATGCAATCCAGTTCCTACAATGAACATGCTATAGCCAACATACACCTCAGGGTTCCATATGGCTAGGAGACCGAGTAATGGTGTAGTCAAACTATAACACCCTCAAGGTGAACTGCCGATGCATCTCAGGTCAAAGAACCAGACACACTACTGCAGCATCGAGTCAGTCATTGACGAGAAGGTAGACTCCCTAATGACTACTCGAGGTGGTCACGCTCAGTGCCCTCGTTCTCTAACGAGTACCTGTACTCTCGCTCCGGTGTCTCCACACCGTAGACTCAAGACTCATCTACTAAAGAGAAGCGATCGTACACCAACCTTCCGGATCAATCACCATCCTCGTGATGATCCTATGGTCGGGAGCAATTTATGAGTTAATAATGATTATTCATGTCTTAAATTTTCAACTCTTGAAAATATGAATTATCATTACCATTAACTCAAAGGATGTATCACAGACACTAAATACACATATGTGATAGAAAATAACCCATTTTATTGATTATAGTCAAAATTATAATTTTGCCCCTAGAAGTGTATTACAAGTGTCAGCCAATTCTGGCTTCTAGGGCACATATATCTAACAATCTCCCACTTGTCCTAAAGCCAATTGGCTACAAGTCTAAGTCCCATCTTCTCAAGGTGGGCTTCGATCTTCTGCTGGCCCAACGGCTTTGTAAGTGGGTCTGCCACATTATCTGTGGAGTTGACTCTCTTGACCTCAACGTAACCCTTTCTCAAGGTAATCGCGGATGAGGGGCTGGTATCACCGTTTGCTTGGAACTCTTCCAGCTGACAGCTTGGAACCATTGCACACAAACAGACTTGCCAGATGTCGACTTTCGATCATCTATATCGGACATGAAGTCCGAGTCTGTGTATCCCTGGAACTTGGAGTTCTCCGTTACCAAAGACCAACATCATATCCTTAGTTCTTCTCAAGTACTTAAGGATACATTTCACAGAAGTCCAGTGTTCTTCACCTGGATTTGACTGATATCTGCTTGTGACACTCACAGCATGGGCTATATCAGGTCGTGTACATAGCATGGCATACATGAGGCTCCCTATTGCAGAAGCATAAGGGATCTTGCTCATGCGTTCTATTTCCTCAGGTGTGCTAGGGCACATCTTCTTCTTGGAAAGATGAATACCATGTCTGAAGGGTATTAATCCCCTCTTAGAGTTTTCCATACTAAACCTCTTTAGTACTTCCTCTATGTACATCTTCTGTGAAAGTCCTAGCATCCTATTCGGTCTATCCCTATAGACCTTAATTCCTAGAATAAAGGATGCTTCACCTAGGTCTTTCATGGAGAATTCCTTGGACAATCACATCTTGACTGATGTCAACATGGGAATATCATTCCCAATAAGGAGGATGTCATCCACGTACAATACGAGGAAGACAACAGCGCTCCCACTGACCCTTTTGAAAACACATGGTTCCTCTTCATTTTTGATGAAACCAAACTTTTTGATCACATCATTGAAACGAGTGTTCCAGCTCCGAGATGCTTGCTTAAGTCCATATATGGACCTTTGCAGCTTGCAAACCTTGTGATCAGTATCACTGGATGTGAAACCTAGCGGCTGTTCCATATAGATATCTTCCTCAAGATATCCATTTAGGAATGCCGTTTTCACGTCCATTTGCCATATTTCATAATCGAAATAGGCTGCAACAGCAAGCAATGTGCGGATGGATTTTAGCATAGCTACTGGGGAAAAGGTATCCTGATAGTCAATGCCTTCGCGTTGACTATAACCTTTTGCCACCAGTCTAGCCTTGAATGTCTCCACATTCCCATCTGCACCAATCTTTCTCTTGAAGATCCATTTACACCCAATAGGTACTATACCTTCTGGTGGATCTACCAAGGTCCAGACTTGGTTTGAGTGCATCGAGTCAATTTCTGACTTCATTGCCTCTAAGCCATTTCTCGGAGTCGATATCTGATATCGCCTCGTTGTAGGTTTTGGGATCATCACCATGAGCACCATTACCTATGAGGAACATTTCCTCTACATCCTCTGAAATAATACCTAAGTATCTTTCAGGGGGACGGGAAAACTCTTTCCGATCTACGAGGTGGAGGAGGTAGTGTTCTTATTGGCTCAACCTGATTTGGTTCCACTTGGTCCTTAGCTCGTTCTGCTTGTGAGACTTTCTCATCAAGCTTAATCTGCTTTCCAATGCCGCTATCTTGAATAAACTATTTTTCAAGAAATATGGCATGTCGACTCACAATCACATTGTGGTCTTCTGGAATGTAGAAATAGTATCCTAATGACTCTTTAGGATATCCTATGAATCGAGCTCTAAAGGACCTAAACTCTAACTTGTCCGCTTGTTGTCTTTTGACATGAGCCGGACAACCCCAAATTCTGAGATGACTCAGACTTGGTTTCTTACCGTGCCATATCTCATACGGTGTGGTAGGAACGGTTTTAGAGGGAACCCTATTCAGTAAATAGATTGAAGTTAATAATGAATGTCCCCAAAGAAAATCAGGGAGGTCTGTGAAGCTCATCATGGATCGAACCATATCCAATAGAGTCCGATTTCTCCGTTCTGAAACCCCGTTGAGTTGAGGTGTTCCTGGTGGAGTCCATTGAGAGACTATGCCATTTTCCTTAAGATAGTCTAGGAATTCCCGGCTAAGGTATTCACCTCCTCGATCTGATCGAAGAACCTTAATGGGTTTTCCAGTTTGTTTTTCTACTTCATGTCTGAATTCTTTGAACTTTTCAAAGGCTTCAGACTTGTGTCTCATAAGATACACATACCCATACCTAGACAGATCATCGGTAAAGGTAATGAAGTAGACAAAATTGCCTCTAGCCGGCACATCAAATGGGCCGCACACATCAGTATGTACTAGGGCAAGGAGATCTGTGGCCCTCTCCCCATGTCCAACAAAAGGGAGTTTAGTCATTTTGCCTTGAAGACAAGATTCACAAGTTGGATATGACTCAAAAGTCAATGGACTCAATAGCCCATTTTTCTCCAATTTGTTGAATCCTATCTTCTGCTATATGACCTAATCTCAGGTGCCATAGATATCTGTCGTTTGGACTATCCCTAGGTCGTTTGGCATTCACGTTTTGCTCGATAGTTAAAATACATAATATGCAATGTTAAAGACCATTAAAGAAGGAAACCATTTGCAATTTTATTTCTTTCATAAAGAATGTTACAATGGTCCTTAAAGAAGGTGATCACATAACCTTCTTGTGCTAAGCATGAAACAGAAATCAAATTCCTGCTAGCTGCAGGCACATAATAACAGTCTTTTAAAACTAAGTCTAAACCAGATGGTAATCGCAGAGGGTATGTTCCCACGGCTACTGCAGCAACTCTTGCTCCATTACCGACGCGTAGGATCATGTCTCCATCCCTCAGCCTCCTGCTATCCTCAAGACCCTGCATAGAAGTGCACAGATGAGCACTAGAACCAGAGTCAAGCACCCAACTGGATGCAGAAGAAACCGTAAGGTTAGACTCAATAACGAGCATACCTCCAGAAGGACCTTCCTTCTTGTTCTTCAGGGTGGCCAGGTAAGTAGGGCAGTTCCGCTTCCAATGGCCGTCGCTGTTGCAATGGAAACACTTTCCTTTGCCATCGGCCTTTTTCTTCGCTGCTTCTTCTTCTTTGATCCTTCCACCTTTTGCTTTTTCACAGACTTCTTTTTCTTTCCATAAGACTTTCTTTTGGAAGAAGTCCGTTCCATAGCAAGAACTGAGCCTTTAGAACCTTTCATAGAAAGCTCAGCGGTAACCAGCATATTCATTAACTCGGCCAAGGAATTTTGAAGTTTATGCATGTGGTAATTCATGATGAATTGCCCATATGCATCAGTCAAGGATTGCAGAATAATATCGTTCTGCAGGTCCAAGTCCAACTTCACACCGAGCTTCTCAAGCTCTTCCATGTCCTTGATCATTGTCAGACAGTGATCTTGGACTGACTGCCCATCACGCATCTTAGCCTTAAAAAGTCATTTCGTGACTTGATATTTGGCTGCGCGACTCTGTTCACCAAACATCTCCTGCAGGTGAGCCAACATTTGGCGAGCAGTCCCGATATCTTCATGTTGGCGCTGGAGCTCATCAGACATCGAGCCCAACATGTAGTATCTGGCCTTATTATCTTCGTCAATCCATTTTTCCAGAGACGCTCTCTGTTCAGTGGATGGACGAGCTGGTAAGGTGGGAGGGTCCTGGTCCAAAACATGTGTTAACTTCTCTGAACCCAAAATAATTTTGTAGTTCCTGAGCCAATCTTTATAATTGGGTCCAGTCAGTCTATGTGTGTCTAGGATACGTGCCAATGGGTTGGACGCAGACATTTTCCTGTAGAGAGTCAAAGATTCTAGTTAGATACTGTAATTTTGACTTGACCAATTTGTTTAGGGATTTTATTTTTAAACAAATTAGCTCCCACTATTTTCTCGGATCCCTACACTCCCTCTGTAGAGATGCGAAAATCTCCATGATTAATGATTTCTAGTGGGTGGTGCGGTCTCACCAACTGACTCATCACCTCACCTAACAGTTATTGGTGATGGGTTAGCCAATGAGTGAACAACTCTTGTTCAATGATTCTCTAATCATGGTGCACCCAAACTTGGTCTCTAATTCATGAATCTCACCGTATCCGGAATATTGATCCACTCCTTAGTTAAGTCAGACCCACCATTTGCATAGACTGGGTTCCTAATTGAGTCTCTCACCGTATCCGAAATATTGAGCCCAACTCATCCTCCAGCCCATAGCATCCAATGCCTAATAGACATGGTTGCATCTTCCCGGTGCAACTGAGCCACTGTATCCAGCCGAGAACAATCAACCCCGGGAAGGGCCCGCACATCTACAATGGTGGAAGACCTCAGGACTTAATCTTTTCTTAGGGAGAATTGATTCAGGTCTCATTAAACTAGACTTGGCTTAGTCATAACAATTATGACTAACCTAGTGGCATGGGTTAGCTCGGATTATTGACCACCTCAGATCAGAACTGTGTCAACAGATATGGCCAGGTAAGTGAGACCGGTGGAAGGAATATGCCATTAACTCGTACAAGAACGCATTCAGGTCGAGTAGCTTCCAATTAAAAACCAGTCGGTCGTCTGTGCCAAACTTACCTTAGACACCAAATTGTTGAGTCAGAACCAATTGGGTTAGCCTACAATCCAGACTCTAACCTCTGAGCCTAATTAGGTCTTGCTTGATCGTGACTCGATCTTGACCCAGACTTAATCCTATTAGGCTGGTCAATTTAAGCATTGTTGATCCCATCTAACCAACTCTTGATTCGGTTTGATCAACCGCTTAGACCTAATTGAGCTACCCAAGCCCGAACCCAGTATTATGAATATGTCTTAGATCTGAAATTCTCAATTTTAGACCTAATTAATATTCCATAAACTTAATTCTTAATTAAGTTGGGTTCATAAACAAAATATGCACAATAAATCCTAGGGTTTCAGGATCTAGGGTTTTGCAGAAAGTAAGTTTTGGGTTTCTGATTAAGGACGAACACGCAGCACCCCTACACATCATAAAACACCCCATCAATGGGAAATGAGGGCCTTTAAAACCCTTCTTCTATTCTTATATCGACGGCCCAAGAGGAACGCCTAATCAGGAACATTCAATACTACCAAAAGAATATCAAAGATCTATATCATTATCTCAGTATTAAGTAATCTAATCATGCATATTTGTATACATCTCATGTATAAATCATGTCTATTTTCAATCTAAATTACATCATAATAATCTAAAAATTAGATTAAAATTGAATCTAATCAAAATATTTTAATCTACTAATTATGTAGAATCGATTCTACACTATCTAACATGCATTCAATCCATATTCATATGATATTCAAAAATTAAATATTTTTATTTGCTTATTTTAGATGTTATTATAACTCTATAATATCAAAAAATAGTAATAAAGGATCTAATACACTGTTTATCTCGAATTAAATCAAAAATATGCAAGATATTCTACTAGAACTATTCTATGTAAGAATAGTCATGCATATCTCTAATCTTAGATCCAATATTTATTTTAATTATTTTTTCTGATTTCAGATTCTGTCAACTCTATGTGACATCTAAATCAATTATTTTTTATTAAAATAATTTTAAAATCAGATTCTAAACATTTAGACCATGGCTCTGATACAGGTTGAAGGGAAATTCTGATTTCCGGTCTAGGTTCTTCATAATTGATCAGATCAAGAGTATATTTCAAAAATTTTTATTTGATCCCAATAGATCTTGATATATTTAAAATTAATTCTTTTATTTTAATAAAATGAAAATTAAAAAGATAAATTAAATCAAATTAATTTACTGATCTGGGTATCCTATTACCCTGTTGGATATCTGTGCAGCAGAAGGTTTGGATCTTAGCCATGCAAGAGCCTGACTCATGATATCACTCGTTGATGATCCACGTCTTGACGCAATTGATCTGGAATCCTCTTTCTTCTTCATATCACACCTCCAAAATTAGATCGATCTATCTGGAGGATCTTCAAAAACTCTTTTGAAGGATGAGCAGTCTCCTTGCAGCAGCGCAGCCTTCTTATTTATCCCTTTCTTGATGTAATCACACCAACCAAGTCCAAACTCCTTTGACGTGGAGAGCAAGGGGAGAAGAGACTATGGCTGGAGAAGGAGGAAGCAGCCCTTGGTTGTGGCACACCATCTCACCATATCTCTCTATCTCATACAATCTGAGTTGGAACAGGGTCTTATTTATAGACTACTGTATCCAACTCCTCTTCTTCCACCAATACAACCCTTTGTGAAATCAATCTATAACTGATTGGTGGAAATAGAGACCCCTGGATCCTCCTTAGAGGGCAACCTTAAGATCCAGTCAAAGTTTGTTCTTAGAAGAACTCTAATTGGAATCAAAAAAGAAGATGAGTCCTTGTCCAACAAAGACTCCTAGGTCTCCAACTTGGCACACGCCTAGGGTGGCATGCGCCTTCTCCTTGCCAGTTCTACAGGGACTACCCCCACCAGCCCTCCAATAGGTGCAACATTGTCAAAAGTCAAGAGTGGCAAGGTCAACATTTGACCAATCAAAGATAGAACTTTGACAAGCAGAAGAGAACAAGAAATGGCAGGTGACCAAAAAATGCAAGTAGTGTCTTACAAATAAGACAAACCTTTTCTGACTTGGACAACCGCCTGTCAGGACATATGAAGGCCTCATTGAGCACAAAACTCCTTTGGCTCAGACAGGACATTTATTTATTGATAGCAAAAAAGAAGACGTTTAGGTTTCAATCGATCGTAGCACGATTTCTTTGAACCTAATGAATCTCTTCTGATCAATTTGAGCTAGACGAGTTCAATGATGATCACCAGTATTCCAAACCCTTAATTTTGACCCAGTTAGGTTCATTCTATAATGGTAATGGATATTGTCATGATCTCTATCATCGACATCATCGAAACTCCTTTCGATGGATCAGAACTCTTCTGATTCGAACAGCTAGAATGATCGATCATCTAAATCATTCTAATTGCTCCCAAAATCCACCAGTGACACCTAGCAGTATATGGTGGCAACCCATCAAAGCTGAATGCAAACCTCTTGGTGCAGCTACCTGTGTGATTCAGTTCTTCTATCTTGAGCCCCGATCAGATTAGGGTTAAGGTGAACTCGTCAAACCCTAGTCTCTGTCATATGATGTAATCATTCGATTCGAGTCCAATGTGAAAATCTAAATAGAAACTCTTTCTATTATTTCACTCTACCATGGCCATGGATTTCTGGACTTGATTCTCATGATCATCATAGGGCTACTCCTCTACCACCGAGGTAGATAGATTCCATCTTGATGCAATCCAGTTCCTACAATGAACATGTCATAGCCAACATACACCTCAGGGTTCCATATGGCTAGGAGACCGAGTAATGGTGTAGTCTAACTATAACACCCTCAAGGTGAACTACCGATGCATCTCAGGTTAAAGAATCAGACACACTACTGCAGCATCGAGTCAGTCATTGACGAGAAGGTAGACTCCCTAATGACTACTCGAGGTGGTCACGCTCAATGCCCTCGTTCTCTAACGAGTACCTGTACACTCGCTCCGGTGTCTCCACACCGTAGACTCAAGACTCATCTACTAAAGAAAAGCGATTGTACACCAACCTTCCGGATCAATCACCATCCTCGTGATGATCCTATGGTCAGGAGCAATTTATGAGTTAATAATGATTATTCATGTCTTAAATTTTCAACTCTTGAAAATATGAATTATCATTACCATTAACTCAAAGGATGTATCACAGACACTAAATACACATATGTGATAGAAACTAACCCATTTATTGATTTTAGTCAAAATTATAATTTTGCCCTTAGAAGTGTATTACAAGTGTCAGCCAATTCTGGCTTCTTGGGCACATATATCTAACAAAGGATGCCTCTCCTAGGTCTTTAATAGAAAACTCTTTTGACAACCATACTTTGATCGATGTCAACATGGGAACATCATTTCTAATTAGGAGGATGTCATCTACGTACAATACGAAGAAGACAATAGCACTCCCACCGATCTTTTTGAACACACGAGGCTCCTCCTCATTTTTGATGAAACCAAATGATTTTGATCACATAATTAAAATGAGCATTCTGGCTCCGAGATGCTTGCTTTAGTCCATATATGGATCTTTGCAGCTTGCAGATCTTGTGATCACTATCATTGGATATCAATTTATGAACATCATTTTCACATTCATTTGCCATATTTTATAATAGAAATAGGCTACAACAACAAGTAGTATGTGGATGGATTTAAGCATGGCTATTGGCGAAAAGGTATCCTGATAGTCAATCCCTTCATGCTGACTATATCATTTCGCTACTAGCCTAGCCTTGAATATCTCTATAATTTCATCTACACCTATGTTTCTCTTGAAGATGCATTTACATCCAATAGGTACAATACCTTTAGATGGATCTACTAAGGTCCAGACTTGGTTCGAGCATATTGAGTCAATTTCTGACTTCATTACCATTGACCATTTCTCGGAGTCAATATCTGATATCATCTCGTCATAGATTCTAGGATCATCACCATGAACCCTATTTCTTGTTAGGAATATTTTCTCTACATTCTCTAAAATGGTATCTAAGTACCTCTCAGAAGGATGGAAAATCCTGCTTGTTCTATGAGGTGGAAGAGGTTGTATTTGGATCGGCTCAAACTAACTGGGTTCCATAGGTTCCTTAGCTTATTGCTCTTCGGAGACTTTTTGCTCAAGCCTAATTAGTCATCCGATGCCACCATCTTGGACAAACTATTTTTCAAGAAAAATGGTGTGTGGACTTACAATTACGTTATGGTCTTTCGAAAGATAGAAGCAATATCCTAATGACTCCTTAGGATATCCGACAAACTAAGCTCTAAAGAACCTAGACTTTAATTTGTTTGCCTACTGTCTCTTGACATGATCTAGACAATCTTAAATTCTGAGATGACTCAGACTTAGTTTCTTACCATGCCATATCTCATACGATGTGGTAGGAATTATTTTAGATGGAACCCTATTCAGTAGGTATATAGCAATCAATAAACAATGTCCCCAAACAAACTCAGGAAGGTCCGTGAAGCTCATCATGGATCAAACCATATCTATAGGGTCTGATTTCTCTTTTCTAAAATCTCGTTGAGTTGAGGCATTTCAGGTGGAGTCCATTATGAGACTATGCCATTTTTCTTGAGATAGTCCAGAAATTTCTGACTAAGGTATTCACCTCCTCGATTTGATCAAAAAACCTTAATGGGCTTTTCGATTTGCTTTTCTACTTCATGTCTGAATTTTTTGAACTCTTCAAAGGCTTCAGACTTGTTTCATAGCAGGTACACATATTCGTACTAAGATAAATCATCAATAAAGATGATGAAGTAGAAAACATTGCCTTTAACTGGCACATCGAATGGGTTGCATACATCTGTATGTATCAAGGAAAGCAAGTCTATGGCACTTTTTCCATATTCTACAAAAGGAAGATTGGTCATTTTGCCTTGAAGGCATGATTTACAAATCGTATATGACTCACAAGTCAACCAACCCATTAGTCTGAACTTTTTTAATTTGTTAATCCTGTCTTCAGCTATATGATCTAGCCTAAGGTGCCATAGATATCTTTCATTTAGATTATCCCTAGGTCACTTAGATCCTATGGCATTCACATTTTACTCGATATTAAAAATAGAAACATCAATATATAATAGGTAGAGACCATTAATTAAGAAACCACTTGCAGTTTTATTTCTTTTAAAAAGAATAGTATAGTGATCCTTAGAGAAGCTAATTACATCACCTGCTTATGCTAAACAAGAAAAAAAATCAAATTTCTACTTGCTATAGGCATAAAATAATAATTCTTAAGAACTAAAACTAATACTGATGGTAGTCAAAGAGGATAGGTTTTCATGGCCATAGTAGCAACTCTTGCTTTATTTTTGATGCGTAGAATCATCTCACCATCCCTCAGCCTCCTGCTCTCCTCAAGATCCTATATAAAAGTACATAAGTGAGCACTAGAACCAGAGTCAAGCACCCAATTAGATGCAAAAGAAACCATAATGTTAGTTTCAATGACGAGCATACCTTAAGAAGGACCTGCCTCCTTCTTGTTCTTCAGACTGACCAGGTATGAAGGGCAGTTCCGCTTCTAATGGCCATCGGTATTGCAATAAAAATATTTTTTTTATCAGCGGCCTTCTTCTTCGATTCTTCCTTCTTCTTCTTTTCATCTTCTATCTTATACTTCTTCATAGACTTCTTCTTTCTAGAAAACTTTCTCTTAGCAGAAGTTTGCTCCATAGCAAGTACTGAGCCCTTTAAACCTTTCATTAAAAGCTCAGCAGTAACTACCATGCTTATAAGTTCAGCCAAGGTACATTATAGTTTATGCATATGAAAGTTCATAATAAACTGCCCATACGCATTAGTCAAGGACTGCAGAATCACATCAATCTGCAAGTCCTTGTCCAATATGATACCGAGCTGCTTAAGGTCTTCTAGATCCTTGATAATTATCGAATAATGATCTTGAACTAACTACCCATCATGCATCTGAGCCTTAAAATGTCTACACAAGACTTCATAATGGGTTGTGCAACTCTACTCACCAAACAACTCTTACAGGTATGCCAACATTTGGCATGCAGTCCTAATATCTTCATGTTTGCATTGTAGCTCATTAGACATCGAGCTCAATATGTAGTACCTTGCTTTGTTATCATCGTCCATCTACTTTTCTAGAGATGCTCTCTATTCAACGGTCAGACAGGCTGGTAAAGTGTGGGAATTCTGGTCTAATATATAGATCAGCTTTTCTGAACCTAAAATGATTTTGAAGTTTCTTAGCCAATTCTTGTAAGTAGGCCCGGTCAGTCTGTGGGTGTCTAGAATTTGGGCTAGTGAATTTAAGATAGATATTTTTCTATAGAGAGTCAAATTTTCTAGTTAGATTTTATAATTAGACTTGATCAAATTTATTTAGGAGTTTCATTTTTAAACAAATTAGGCTCCTACCATTTTCTTGGATCCCTACACTTTCTTGGTAGAGATGCAAAAATTTTCTCGATCATAGATTTTTAGTGGATGGTGTGGTCCCACCGACTGGCTCACTACCTTACCTAACAATTATTGGTGATAGATCAACCAATGAGTGGACAATTTTTTTCCAATGATTTTTTAATCATGTGCACCCAAACCTGGTCTCTAATTCATGAAGCACACTATGCCCGAAATTGTTCCAATCCTTAGTTAAGTCAAACCCACCATTTGCACGAATTGGATTCCTAATTAGGTCCATCACCGTATCCAGAATATTGAGTCTAACCCATCGTCTAACCCATAGTATCCAATGCTAAATAGATATGATTGTGTCTTCCCAATGCAACTGAACTACTGTAATCAGCTAAGAATAATCAACCCTAGGAAGGGCCCGCACATCAACAATAATAGAAGATCAATGACTTAATATTTTCTTCGAAAGATTTGATTTAGATCTCTTATACACGACTTGACTTAGTCATAATAATTATGACTAACCTAATGGCATGGGTTAGCTTGAATCATTAGCCATCTTAATCTAGAACTAAGTCGACCCAAATAGCCAAGTGAGATTGATGGAAGGGATATGCTATTAACTCGATGTGAATGCATTCAGATTGAGTAGCTCCCAATTAAAAACTAGTCAGTCATATCTGCCAAAATCTCCTTAGATACCAAATTATTGAATCAGAATCGATTGGGTTAGTCTATAATCCAGACTCGAACCACAAAGCCAAATTATATCTTAACTTGATCAACCACATATGACTGTAAGTCGACCTTAACCCAGACTTAATCCTATTAGGATGGTCAAATCTAAGCACTCTTGATCCCACAGAACTAACTCTTGATTCGATTTGATCAACCACTATACCTAATTGAGCTGCCCATACCCGAATGTTTTATGAAAATGTCTTAGATCTAAAAATTCATAATTTTTTGGATCTAATTTATTTCATAAATTTAATTCTTAATTAAGTCTAGGATTCATAAACAAAACATGCATAAAAAATCCTAGAGGTTAATGATCTAGGATTTTGTAGGAAATTAAATTCTGATTTCTAATTAAGGATAAATACGTAGTATCCCTACATGCCATAAGAGCATCCCATCGAATGAAAAGAGAGAGGATCATTAAACCCTTTTTACTCTTATGACTGGATGACTAAGGGGAAAGCCTTAACCAGAAATATCAATCTATACTACAATACTATCAGATCTATAACATATATCTATAAAAAAATTAGCATTTTTTCACCATAGGATTGCTCAGATCCGATCAGATTTATGAGAATATTTCAAAAAAATTTTAAATAAATTCTAATTAGATATGAGAGTTTTTAGATCTAATATTAAAAATAAAATTAAAATTAAATCAAATTTTATTTCATAGCTTATTTGGGTAATCTAATTATCCTACCAATGATCCCCTGAAGCCTGAGGGTCCTAAATATAGCCATGCAAGTGCCTAACCTCTACCAGAGTCCACACAGGTAGGATCTGGATGCGATCTCCTTCTAAATTAGATTTCTAGAAATCAGATCTGGATCTAATTTGTAGAGCCTTCAAAATAGTCGATGAAGATAGTGTGCTCGTCTCATGAACACGTCGATTGTCTTCCTAATTTTTACGCCAACACTTGTTTCTTCCTCACTGGATTCATCCAACCTTTTAGGCATGGAGAGGAAAGAGAGAGGACTAGAGGGAGGCATGAAAGAGAGGAGGGGTAGCCTTACGGCATGGTGAAAGGGCTTAATCATATCCAGATCAATCAAACTATGTTAGCTCAATTGATCACATTTAGATCCAAACCCTTATTTGCGTGATCCAATTAGATTCAGTTCGATATGGTAATGAAACATATCATGATTTTCATCATCGACATCATTAAAATACCTTTTGATGGATCAGAACTTTTTTGATTCATACAATTAGAATGATCAATCATTAAGATCATTCTAATTGCTCCCAAAATCCACCAGTAACTCCTAGCAATATATGGTGGCAACCTAACAGAATAGAAAGCGAACCTCCTGGTGTAGCTACCTATGTGATTGGGTTCTTCTATCATGAGCCCTAAGAGGATTAGGGTTAAGGTAAACTCGTTAAACCCAATATCCATCATATGAATTAATCATTTGATTCAAGTCCAATGTGAAATCCTAACAAAACCTCTTTCTATCATCTTCACACTGCCATAGCCATGGGCTTATGGACTCAATCTCATGATCATCATAGGGCTACTCCTCATCTACTATGGTAGATAGATTCCTTATTGGTGCAATCTAATTCGTATAATGAACATGTTGTAGCCAACATACACCTCAAGATTCTGAATGGCTAGAAAATTGAGTTAAGGTGTAGTCAAACTATAACACCCTTAAGGTGAACTGTGGATGCACCTCAGGTCAAAGAATGAAATACACCACTACAGCATCGAGCTAGTCATCGATGAGAAGGTAGACTCCCTTATGATTGCTCGAGGTGGTCATGCTCAGTGCCCTCATTCTCTAATGAATATCTATACTCTCGCTCCAGTATCTCCACACTATAGACTCAAGACTCATCTATCCTAAAAAAGTGATCATACATAAATCTTCTAGATCAATCACCATCCTCGTGATGATCCTACGATCAGGAGCAATTTATGAGTTAATTATGAAAATTCATGTCTTAAATTTTCAACTCTTGAAAAAATTAATTCTTATTATCATTAACTTAAAGGATGTATCATAGATATTTTGAATACACACTATGATAGAAAATAATTCTTTTATTATTTTATAGTCAAAATTATAAAATTATCCTAGAAGTTTATTACAAGTGTTAGCCAATCTGGATTCTAGGGCACACATCTAACAAACTTCCACTTGATCTAAAGCTAATTGGCCATAAATCTAGGTCCCATCTTCTAAAAGTGGGCTTCGATCTTTTGTTATCCCAATGGCTTTGTTAGTGGGTCAGCTACATTGTCTACAGCATTGACTCTCTTAACCTTAATGTTTCTTTTCTCGAGGTAATCATGGATGAGGTGGAATCACCGCTCGATGTGCTTGAATTTTTGGTGAGACCTTGGCTCCTTAGCTAAGGCTATGGTACCATTGTTGTGTAGTACAGAGGGATGGCATCACTTCGAGCTCTACGGTGAACTTTTTATACTAAAATGCCTCTTTCACAGCTTCTAACGTAGTGATTTATTCTACTTCTATGGTGGAGTCTGCTATCACTATCTACATGCAATTCTTCTAGCTAACAACACCATCATTGTATATAAACAAACTTTCAGATGTCAACATTCGATCATCTATGTCAGACATAAAGTTCGAGTCTGTATACCCCTGAATTTATAGTTCTCCATTACCAAAGACTAGAAATATATCCTTAGTCTATCTTAAGTACTTAAGGATACACTTCATAGAAGTCCAGTGCTCTTTGCCTAGATTCAATTGATACCTGCTCGTGACACTCACATCATGGGCAATATCAGATCGTGTATACAGAATGGCATATATGAAGCTCTCTATTATCGAAGCATAAGGGATCTTACTCATGCATTCAATCTTCTCAAGGGTACTAGATCCCTTTTAGAGTTTTTCTTGCTAAACCTCTTTAGAACCTCCTCTATGTACATCTTTTATGAAAGTCTTAGCATCCTATTCGGTCTATCTCTATAGACCTTAATTTTTAGAATAAATGATGCTTTTTCAAGGTTTTTCATAGAGAACTCTCTAAAGAATCATATTTTTGTTAGATGTGTGCCCTGGAAGCTAGATTGGCTAACACATGTAACATGCTTCTAAGGATAATTTTATAATTTTGACTATAAATTAATAAAAAAATTATTTTCTATCATAATATGTATTTAAAGTGTCTGTGATATATCCTATGAGTTAATGATAACGATAATTCATATTTTTAAGAGTTGAAAATTTAAGACATGAATTGTCATAATTAACTCATAAACTACTCCTGACTATAGGATCATCACAAGGATGATGATCGATCAAGAAGATTGGTATACGATTGCTTTCTTAGGATAGATGAGTCTTGAGTCTATGGTGTGGAGATATTGAAATGAGAGTATAGATACTCGTTAAAGAATGAGGGCACTGAGCACGACCACCATGAGCAGTCATAAGGGAGTCTACCTTCTTGTCGATGACTAGCTCGGTGCTGTAGTGGTGTGTCTGGTTCTTTGATCTAAGGTACATCAATAGTTCATCTTGAGGATGTTATAGTTTGACTATACTATAACTCGATCTCCTAGCCATTTGGAATCCTAAGATGTATTTTGTCTATAGCATGTTCATTGTAGGAATTGGATTACACCAATAAGGGATCTAAATACCTCGATTGATGAGGAGTAGTCCTATGATGATCATGAGATTGAGTTCATAAGCCTATGGCCATGGTAGTATGAAGATGATAGAAAGAATTTCTATTAGGTTTTTACATCAAACTTGAATCAAATGATCAATTCATATGACAGATGTTGGGTTTGACGAATTCACCTTAACCCTAATCCTGTAGGGGCTCAAGATAGAAGAACTCAATCACATAGGTAGCTGTATCAAGAGATTTACTTTTTAGTTCTGATGGGTTGCCATCATATTAGGTATTACTGGTAGATTTTGGGAGCAATTAGAATGATCTTGATGATCGATCATTCTAATTATATGAATTAAAAAAATTCTGGTCCATCAAAAGATGTTTTGATGATATCGATGATGGAGATCATGACATATTTCATTACCATACAGACTGAACCTAACTGGATCATATAAATAAGAATTTAGATCTAAATGTGATCAATTGGACTTATTTGGTTTGATTGATTTGGATTAGATCTAATCAAGTTCAAGAAAATTGTACTAGCACATGATTGAGCCTGACATTCTCCTTCTGTAGTTTTTCTAATCTATTTTGATTGAGTAAAATTTGATTTGATTCATCCCTGGATTGTGAATGGATTTATTTTCATCTGGTTGGAACTTGTCAAAGTCAGATTAATTCTAGAAATAAATCCATTTTGAAATGCAATTGGACTAGGGTCAATAGTTGACCCAATTGAGAGAATTGAGGGTCATAGGATTTGAGCCTCCTAGAGAATTTTTTAGGAACTCTTTTCCTCTAATTTTTGGGTATGTGATTGGGCTCAAGTCATGCTATGAGTGAGCCAAATTTGGTGATATTTGGAGGTGCCTAGATTGGGTTAAATCAAAGTTTGATTTGGATCAAACTCTTGAGGGAACCCTCCCATGTGCGTTGGACTCTTCCTTTTCCCTTCATGCCACCACCTTAAGGAGATCCTTTGGGTGACAAAAATATTGATGAGATTAGTGTTTGGCATGGGCTATCAGCTCTAGAGTCCTAAGAAATCAAGTAATTTGATTGCTTGGTGAAATGGGACTCTAAGGTAGCATTGGAGTTTATTTAAAGACCCTGCACCCTAGGGCTGTTAATCTTTTGATCACCATGCCCAATTGCTGCTGCCATAAACCTCCTCCATGCTCCATCTAGAGCTCCTCCCTCTCTTCTCTATGTCCACACCAGGTCTGGTGAGGTTTCAACCATCAAGAGTGGAGAAAAGCTAAAGACAAAATCAAGACACGACGATCTAGATCAGCAGATAGGGTGCTGTCTTCAAAATCCATTTGAAGGCTTCACAAATTAGATCCAGATCTAATTTTTAGAGATTAGATTTAGAAGGAGAGTACATCCAAATCCTGCCTAAGTGAATTCTAGTAGAGGCCAAGCAATTGCATGGCTACATCCAAAATCTTGGATGACAACAGATCATTAGCAGGGTAAAAGCAGTTTACCCAACTAAGGTATGAAAATTAAATTTGATTTAATTTTAATTTTTAATTTTAATATCAGATCTATAGGATCAAATTTAGGATGTCTCAGATTTAATTAAGATTTTTAATTTTTTTTTAAATTATTCATTAGATCCAATCATATCTGAATGATCCTATGGTAGAAAATAGGATTTTTTCTTAAACTAGTATCAGAGCTGCGTTTGCTATTCTTTAGATCAAGTTTTGATCTAATTTTTATTTTTATTTTGATTTAATATTAGTGATTTTATATGTTACATCAGATGTGATCAGATCTGAAATCATAAGATTAATTAAAAATTGATTATATGTGCTGATGTATGAGATGCATGACTAAACTAGGTTATTGAATAGTTCTATGTATAGTTTAGAGTAACTATCTTTTGATATGATCACTAGAATTATTATTAAATTAGTATTTTTAGATGTTATAAGAGTTATAATCAGATCTAAAAAATAGTAGATTAAAATTTAATTTAATATATGAGATATATCTTATGCATGTCTAGACTAGCTTTATGGAATTGTTCTATCTGTAGTCTAGAATAGAATTTTATATTATGTGTTCAATTAAAATTTTATTTTTTAGATGTTATATTAGATATATCAGATCTGAAAGAATTCATATGTAGATTAAATTTTGATATATGAGATGTATGCAAAGCATGTATAGATTAGATCATTAATTATATATGCGATATATGATTTAGATCTAACTAATTTTGTAGTAAAAATTAAAATTTTGATTAAGGCATTCCCCTTGGCCATCCGATCATAAAAGCAAAGTAGGGTTTAGAGGCCCTCTCCTTCCATTCGATAGGATGCTCTTATGGCATGTTGGGGTGCTGCGCGTTCATCCTTAAGCAAAAATCAAAACTTACTTTTCTGCAAAATCCTAGATCTCAAAACCTTAGGATTTTGATACATGTTTTGTTCATGAACCCAAACTTAATTAAAAATTAAGATTATAAAATTAATTAGATCTAAATTATAAATATTTAGATCTAAAATGCATTCATAAAATTGGGTTCGGGCTTAGGAAGCTCAACTAGGTCTAGCGGTTGATCAAACTGAATCAAGAATTGGTTAGGTGGGATCAAGAGTGCTTAGAACTTATCAATCCAATAGGATTAAGTCTAGATCAAGGTTGACTCATAGTAACATGTGGTCGACCAAGTCAAGACCTAATTTCCCTCCATGATTCGAGCCTAGATTATAGGCTAACTCGATTAGTTCTGGTTTGATAATTTGGTCTCTAAGATAAGTCTGGCAGATACGATCGACTAGTTTTTAATTGGGAGCTACTTGATCTAAATATATTCTTGTCGAGTTAATGGCATATCCCTTCCACTGGTTTTACTTATCTGGCCATTTGTATCGATCTAGTTCTGATTAGAGGTGGCTAACAATTCGAGCTAACCCATGCCACTAGGTTAGTCATAATTGTTATGACTAAAGTCAACTCAAGTTTAAAGAAATCTAAATCAAATCTCCCTATGTAAATATTAAGTCATAGGTCTTCTACTATTGTAGATGTGTGGGCTCTTCCCAGGATTGATTGATCTCGATTGGTTATAGTGGTTCAGTTGCATCGGAAAGATGCAACCATGTGTATTAGGCCATTGGATGCTATGGGTTGGAGGATGGGTTAGGCTCAATATTTTAGATACAGTGAGGGATCCAATCAAGAATTCAGTCAGTGCAAATGGTGGCTCTAACTTAACTAAAGAGTGGAGCAATATTCCAAGCACGATGAGCTTCATGAATTAGAGATTAGGATTGGGTGCACCATGATTAAAGAATCATTGGACAAGAGTTATCCACTCATCGATTGACCCATCACCAATAACTGTTAGGTGAGGTGGTGTGCCAGTCTGTAGGACCACACCATCCACTAGAAATCAATTGATCATAGAGATTTTTGCATCTCTACTAAGGGAGTGTAGGGATCTGAAAAATAATAGGAGCCTAATTTATTTTAAAAAAATCTACTAATCAAATTGGTCAAGCCTAATTATAAAATCTAACTAGATACTTTGACTCTCTATAAGAAAATGTGTGCGTCCAATCCACTAGCCTGTATCCTGAACACCCACAGACTGACCAGACCTAATTATAAGGATTGGGTATGGAACTACAAAATTATTTTGGATTCTAAAAAGCTAAATCATGTATTAGATCAGGACCCTTGCACCTTACCAACCCATCCATCTGCTAAATAGAGAGCATCTCTGAAAAAGTGGACGAACGAAGATAATAAAGCTAGGTACTATATATTGGGCTCGATGTCTGATGAGCTTGAGTGCCAACATGAGGGCATCAAGATTGCTCGCCAAATATTGGCTCACCTATAAGAGTTGTTTGGTGAGGAGAGTCGTGCAGCCAAATATCAAGTCACAAGGAGACTTTTTAAAGCTTAAATGCTTGATGGGCAGTCTGTCTAAGATCATTGTCTAATGATGATCAAGGACTTAGAAGAGCTTGAAAAGCTCGATGTCAAGCTAGATAGGGACTTGCAAATTGATGTGATCTTGCAATCCTTGACTGATGCATATGGATAGTTCATCATGAACTTTCATATGCATAAGCTGTAATGTACTTTAGCTGATTTGATGAATTTGTTGATTACTGTTGAGCTTTCTTTAAAAAATTCAAAGGACTCAATACTTGCTATAGAGCAAACTTCTTCCAAGAGAATGTCTTTTAGAAAAAAGAAAAAGTCTATGAAGAAGCAAAAGACAGATGGAGGAAAGAAGAAGAAAGGAGAGCCGAAGAAGAAGTCCATGGACAAAGAAAAATATTTTCATTGCAACATCGATGGCATTGAAAGTGGAACTGCCCTTTATACCTAGCCAGCCTGAAGAACAAGGAGGTAGGTCCTTCTAGAGGTGTGCTCGTTATAGAATCTAACTTTATGATTTCTTCTACATCCAGTTAGGTACTTGACTCTGGTTCAAGTGCTCACTTGTGCACTTCTATGTAGGATCTTAAGAAGAGTAGGAGGCTAAGGGATGGTGAGATGATCTTGCGCATCGAAAATGAAGCAAGAATTACTGCTGTGGCCATGAAAACCTATCCTTTTCGACTACCATAAAGATTAGATTTAGTACTTAGGAACTATTTTTATGTAACTGCAGCAAGTAGAAATTTGATTTTTATTCCATTTTTAGCATAGAAAGGCTATGTAATTAGTTTTCTTAAGGATCATTATAATATTCTTTTTGAAAAAATAAAATTATAAGTGGTTTTTTTTTAAATGGTCTCTATTAGTTACATATTGATATTTTTGTTTCCAATATCCAGTAAAACATAAATGCCATAGGATCAAAGCAACCTAGGAATAGTCTAAATAATAGGTATCTTTGGCACCTTAGGCTAGGTCATTCAATGAAAGACAGGATTAACAAATTGGAGAAATCCTGGCTATTGAGTTCATTGACTTTTGAGTCATATCCAATTTGTGAATCATGCCTTCATGGCAAAATGACTAAGCTTTCTTTTATAGGACATGAAGAAAGGGCCACAGACCTACTTGCCCTAATACACAGATGTGTGTGGCTCATTTGATGTGCCGGTCAGAGATAATTATATCTACTTCATCATCTTCATCGATGATTTATCTTGGTATGGATATGTGTATTTAATGCAACATAAGTCTGAAGCCTTTGAAAAGTTTAAGAAATTCAGACTTGAAGTAGAAAAATAAATAGAAAAATTTATTAAGATTATTCGATCAGATCGAAAAGGTGAATATTTTAGTCAGAAATTTTTGGACAATCTCAAAGATAATGGTATAGTCTCACAACGGACTCCATCTGAAATGTCTCAACTGAACAAGATTTTAGAATGAAGAAATCGAATCCTATTAGATATGATCTGATCCATGATGAGCTTCACAGACCTTTCTGAGTTTTTTTAAGAACATAGTCTTATGACCATAATATATTTACTGAATAGGATTTCTTTTTTTATCATTCCTACCATACCATATGAGATATAGCATGGTAGGAAACCAAGTCTGGGTTACCTCAAAATTTAGGATTGTCCGGCTTATGTCAAGAGATAGTAGATGGATAAGTTAGAATTTAGGTTCTTTATAGCTCGATTCATTGGATATCCTAAAGAATCATTAGGATATTATTTCTATCTTCCAGAAGACCATAATATGATTATGAGTTGACATGCTATTTTTCTTAAAAAATAGTTTATTTAAGATCATGGCATCAGAAGATAGATTAGGCTAGAGGAGATGGTCTCCAAATAGTAATGAGCTAAGGAACCTATGAAACCCAATCAGATTGACCCAGTCCAAACACTATCTCCTCCACCTCAAAATTCAACTAGGATTTTTCATCCTCCTGAAAGATACTTAGGTACTATTTTAGAGGATGTAGAGAAAATGTTCTTCATAAAAAATGGGGTTCATGGTGATGATTCCAGGACCTATGACATAGCAATATAAGATATCGACTCCGAAAAATGGTTAGAGGCAATGAGATCAAAAATTGAAACAATGTGCTCAAACCAAGTCTAGACATTGGTACATCCAGCTAAAGGCATAGTACCTATTGGGTGTTGTTGGTGTGAAATCTGATCGTCATCGGAGAAGCGCTGGAGTCGGAGAAGATGAGGTCGCCGTCAGTGATCTGCAAAATAAGTCTCATCTAAAGTCTGGGGGGTGACTCCGACAAGGTCCTCTGATGATCAAGTCAGCTCTTTCGGCCAACAAAAATGGAGTACTTAGTAGAAAAAGTTATAGAGTATCGGAAGAGAAAAGAGAGATTGAAGAAAACGTATCTAGAGGATCCCATTTATAGCTCCGAAGCTTATAACAAACTGATAGTGACAGCCGCAACTGCTTGATAGTGGGCCATTCGGTGCCATGTGGGATTTGTTATGGAGAGTGGTGTCTGTCGTCATGATGTGCTAGTCTGTTGGAGATCTAACAGCTGGAGTTTGGATGAAGCAATTGAAGGCGATGAAGGACTCTTGGATGTTGTTATTCTGGAGGAGTTCGGAGGTTGTCAAGATTGATCGTGCATTGGCTGTTATTCACTATGTTGAAGGTGTACACCATGGTCATTTCAGGCAAGGGTTCGATCGGTGAAGAGGCTCGAAAGATGTCCAACCGAAAGGAGTCCGGTGTACACCTTCAACATAATGAATAAAAGCCAATGCACGATCAATCTTGAGAACCTCCAAACTCCTCCAGAACAACAACGTCCAAGAGCCCTTCATTGCCTACAATTGCTCCATCCGAACACTAGCTGTTAGGTCTCCAATAGACTAGTACATCACAACAACGGACACCACCCTCTATAAGAAACCCTACATGGCCCTGAATGGCCCACTACCAAGCAGTTGCGGTTGTCACAATTAGTTTGTTACAGGCTCTGGGGCTATAAAAGGGATCCTCCATATACGTTTTCTTCAAGCTCTCTTCTTCCTTCTGGTACTCTGCAACTTTCTCTACTGAGTACTTTATTTTTGTTGGCCGAAAGAGCTAACTTGATCGTCGAAGGGTCTTGCCGGAGCCACCCCCTAGGCTCTGGACGAGATTAGTTTTGTAGGTCACCAGCGGCAACCTCATCTTCTCCAACTCTGGTGCTTCTCCGATGATAATTAGATTTCGCACCAACAAGATTGGTGCTAGAGGAAGGGCTTGAACCTTCACCTTCTGAAGTTCTCTTGTTCTTAAAGGAGTGCTCAACAGAGATCTCTACTTCTTCTCCTCTAGAGTTCTCCTTTCCGAGAAAGATGCCTCTTAGAAAAGCTTCAATTCGATGGTCAACGGCCTTCATGGCCAGATCCCATCGTGATCAGCCTACCCTTATTTCATCCCCAGCAACTCAAGCTCCACCTGCAGCAATGGTGGATGTGGAATAGTTCAACCTACTGGTCCAGCAGGTTCGTACTCTCATGAAAGTAGTGTAGGCCATATGGCAGCAGCAGTCTTCGATGATAAATCGGCTAGAGCAGGCTTCTCTGAAGCCCAATGATTCGATTTGGGGATGGCCTACTCGGGCTAGCCGGCCGGTGACCTCTAAAAAATAGAAGAGAGGGATGAGAGCCCCTACTCTAATCTTGACTCTACCCCTAGGGGGACTTTGCCTCCATTCAATCAGAAGACCTTGGAGATCTATGATCGAGAGGATCTTCTGGACTAGAAACTGCAAGAGATGAACTGGCAGATCGAGAAACTCCGTTGTGCTTCCCCCTCCCACGGTAATGAAATCTGTACCGACCCTCCTTTCTCTCAACGCATCATGCAGGAACCTATTCTACCAAACTTCACGCTCCTTCAATTTAAGAGCTACGATAGGACTACTGATCCGATCAACCATCTGGAGGCCTTTCGGATGATGATGCTATTCCACGATGCACCAGACTCCATCCTATGCTGCTTTCCCATCTACCTTGAAAGGAGTAGCAAAAAATTGGTATACGACCCTTAAGCCGGATATTATCTTTTCTTTTGATCAAATAAGCCATCAGTTCGTGGTTCATTTCATCAGCAGTTGATGCCCCCATCGAGGTTTTGACTCCCTCATGAACATCAAGTAGGAAAAGGGAGAATCCATCCAAGCTTATGTCAACTGCTATAATACAGGTGCCCTAGAAGTCCAAAATCTGGACCCGTCTGTTGCTATGGCCGTACTAAAAGGCAGCCTTTAGAAGAACAATCTACTATTCTCCCTTGAGAAGAACTATCCCATGGATTTTGTCGATATGCTGGCTCAGGCTGAAGGGTATGCCTGAGCGAAAGAGGCCTTCAAGGCCAAGGATAGTGAAGCCATAGAAGAACAGTGAATGGGTGAGCCGAACAGGCCCACATCTGAAGAGAAGCCGAATGAGGTTTAGCCGCCCTCTCGAACTTTCTCCGAGTGCAAGTGAGCCCGAACTCCTTCTTAAGCTCATCATTCAAGAATTCCTGATAAAAGGATGCAGCAGGACTCCCTCCTCCGAAGGTTCCACAACTATGTCTCTCTCAATGCTCCGAAGACCCAAGTACTGATGGAGATCAAGGAGCAACTACCTAGAATGGAGAGGATGCGCACTCACCCTAGCAAGCACAATCCTAACAAGTACTACCTCTATCATCGTGACCACGATCACGATGGTAAAGAATGTATTCAGCTCCAGGACGAAATCGAGGAGCTCATCAAGTGAGACCGGCTCGATTGATTCTGCGATGTCAACCCGAACGAAGAGAGGATCGGCCAAGGGTACTACCACAACCTGAACAATCGAGGGAGGAGGAGCAATAAGGAGATCGATCGCCTCTCGACATCATCAACACTATCTCTGGGGGACCTCGATGAGAAGAGGCCAGTGGATCCGAAGGATCGATGAAGAGGCAAAGGACTAAAGAATCGATAACCTTCACTGAAGCAGATGCACAGGAAGTTCAGTTCCCGTATAACAATGTAGTTGTAATTACTTTAAATATCATAAACTATGAAGTACGCCATGTCCTTGTTGATAATGGAAGTTTGATCGATGTCTTATTTTATGATGCTTTCTCCAAAATATCTATACCTGATAGTCAGCTTGGGCCGATAAACTTTCTGTTAGTGGGCTTTACGGTGATGCGGTACTGGTTGAGGGCATAATAACTTTGGTTGTGGCTGCAGGACAATATCCAAGGCGGTCCAGAGCATAGGTCGATTTTCTAGTTGTAAAAGCCCCATCTGCCTAAATGCTATTCTTGGTCGATCTGGTTTGAATGCACTTCAGGCTATGTTATCAACTTCTTACTTAAATGTGAAGTTTCCAACAAGCTACGAAATTGGAGAGATCAGAGGAGACCAGGCCTTGGCAAGATACTATTACTCCATGGCCCTATAGAAAAAATCCCAGCCCTACCTTTGCCCTATTGATGGACTGGATGTCTGCGATGACCTTACGGAGGAGAGGGACGAGCCTATGGAAGACCTCATTTTCATCCTATTGAATGATGGAAATGCGGAGTACATTGTGTAGATTGGCTCCAACTTGGGGGATGAGGTTCGAGAGCAGTTCATCACCTTCCTTCGAGAAAATACGGACATCTTCACCTGGATCCCAATGGATATGCTAGGGATTGATGCCGAGGTCATGGAACATCGGCTGGTTGGTGATCCCAAGTGTCGGCCAGTAAAAGAGAAGACGCACAACCATGCTCCGAAGAGGTAGAAAGCAATTGCAGAAGAAGTTGACAAGCTCCTCAAGATCGAATTTATTCAAAAAGTTAACTACCTGAATTGGATCTCAAATGTGGTACTTATCAAAAAGACGAACAGCAAATGGAGGATGTGTATAGACTTCAAAAAGTTGAATAAAGCCTACCCAAAAGATAGCTACCCCCTGCCCAAGATTGATCAACTGGTGGATGCAACCTCAAGCCATGAGCTCCTCACCTTCATGGATGCCTTTTTCAGCTACAACCAAATCTGGATGGCACCAGAGGATGAAGAGAAAGTCGCTTTTGTTATTGATCATGGTCTTTACTATTACAGGGATATACCTTAAGGACTCAAGAATGTAGGGGCAACGTACCAATGCCTGGTTAATAAAATCTTCAAGAAGTAGATCGATCGAAACATGGAGGTGTATGTGGATGACATGCTCATTAAGAGCCAAGCTTCAACAAATCATATCGCCACCACGAAAAGACCTTCAATGCACTTAAGCAGTACAAGATGAAGCTGAATCCAACCAAGTGTGCCTTCAGAGTGATCTCAAGAAAATTTTTGGGATTTATGGTGTCGAAGTGTGGGATTGAGGCAAATTCAGAGAAAATTTAGGCTATTCAGGAGATGACCACTTCAAAAATAGTTAAAGAAGTTCAGCACCTGATTGAAAAAGTGGCATCTCTAAATCGCTTCATCTCGAGATTAGCCGAGAGATGCATGCCCTTCTTTCAAGTTCTCAAGCACCCAAAGAGCTTTTGCTGGATGGCAGAATGCTAACAGGCATTCGAGGAGCTTAAAAACTATCTCGACTCATCCCCACTACTGACAAAGCCTGAGTTCGGAGAAGAATTATTCTTGTACCTAGCAGTATCCCCGACAGCCCTGGTAGCAGTCCTGGTCAAGGAGGAAATGAAAGTGCAGTGGCCGGTCTACTACATAAGTTGGGTCCTGAGGGATGCAGAGATCAGGTACTCTAAATTAAAAAAATTAACTTACTCTCTTCTAATTACTGCCAGAAAATTTCGAGCTTACTTTTAGGGGCACACCATAGCTATCCTCATGGATCAATCAATTAAAGCAGTCCTTCATCAAACGGATGCCTCCAAAAAAATTGCAAAATGGGCAATCGAGCTTACAGAATTTGACATCAACTACCGACCTTGATCGTCGATCAAAGCTCAGATATTAGCAAATTTTATAGCAGAATGCATCATTCTAGATGATGTCAAGCTTGAACAGAATGAAACCAACATTTTGTGGTTGCAACAGAGCACCCCCGAAGAGAGTGCCAACATTCCTAATGGTTTTTGGGCCCTATACGTGGATGGTTCATCCAATGCTACTGGAGTAGGCATTAGGTTAGTCTTGGTTAACCCCGAGGGAGTCATCATCGAATATGCGCTACGCTTCAAATTTTCTACAACTAATAATGAAACCAAATTTGAAGCTCTGATTATTGGGTTAAAAATAGAAAAAGAGTTAGAGGCAGACCGGCTCCAAGTTTTCAGTGATTCCCAGCTGGTGGTTAGGCAAGTTAGTGATAGCTATAAAGCCCAAAAGGAAAGCATGATGAAATATCTTAAGAAAGTGAAGAACTTGACTTCGACCTTCAACAATTTTAGCATCCAATGGATTTCAAGGAGAGAAAATAGGAGAGTCGACCTTCTCTCTAAATTGACCACTTTAGTCCCAATCGAACTGTCCAAAGAAGTATTTTTTGAAATTCTAAAGTGCCCAAGCTCAGAGGAGTCACAGCCTGTTATGCAGCTTGAGCACGAGCCGAACTGGATCAACCCGCTAGTTGCCTGCCTTAAGGATGGAACTCTTTCTCATGATCCGAAAGAAGCTGGAAAACTCAGGAATCAAGCTTCCCGGTATGTTCTACATGAAGGCAAGCTGTATAAAAGATCATATTCTCTACTACTCTTGAGATGTCTCCGACCTTCAGAGGTCGATTTTGCATTATGGAAAGTGCATGAGGAAATTTACAGAAGTCATGTAGGAGCCAGATCCCTATCACAAAGACTACTTCGGTAGGGGTACTATTGGCCAACCTTGTACGATGACTTTATAGAGCATGTCAAGAAATGTGATCGCTATCAGAGATATGCAAACATACAAAGACAGCTGACCATTGAGCTTACTCCACTAAGTGTACCTTGGCCATTCGCACAATGGAGAATGGATATACTTGGCCCCTTTTCAATGGCATCCGGATAATGAAAGTTTCTTCTGGTTGCGATCGACTACTTTACCAAATGGGTTAAGGCCAAACCATTAGCAAAAATTACTAAGTTCAAGATATGAAACTTCATCTAAAAGTCAATCGTCTACTAGTTTGGTCTATCCCAAACTCTCATAATAGATAACGGGCAACAATTTACTGGGATGAGGTTCACTGAGTTCTACAAAGATCTAAACATCTTCCATCACTTCACGTCAGAGGCCTATCCATAGGCAAATAGTGAAGCAGAAGTTATCAACAAAATCTTACTGCAGGGCATCAAGGCAAGGCTAGAAAGAGCAAGGGAGACTTGGGCGGACGAACTCTACCACGTCCTTTGGACGTACCAAACTACTCAAAGGCTACCGACTAGAAAAACACCATTCATCTTAGCCTTTGGAATAGAGGCAGTCATCCCAATCGAGCTTAAACTTTCGTCAGCCTGGGTCATGGCATTCAATGAGCAGCATAACTCACAAGACCTCAGTGTCAACCTCAATCTACTGGAGAAAAAAAGAGAAGAAGCCTAAGTTCGGATGGTAGCCTACAGACGAAGAGTAGCCAGATACTATAACTCTAGAGCAAAAAGCAAAGCATTCAGGGTTGAGGACTTGGTGCTCCGATGAGCATCCATTTCATAACTTCAAAATCAAAAAAAGCTCACCCTGAATTAGAAAGGTTCGTACAAAGTAGAGAAGATCGTCCGACCCAAAACTTATCACTTGAAGGAGCTCGGAGGAGCAACACTCCCATGGCCTTGAAATTCAGAGAACCTAAGAATGTACTACCAGTAACTTTTCTTTAATAAAACTTTTCTATTTTAACATCATTACTTCTCGGCACAAAAATTACGTTATGACAAATAACTCTCTGAAACAACCTAAAGTGGTCCATTAGAAACTGGAGGAGAACCTCGTCCTAACATGAGCAAAGTCGAAGGCCTCATTAAATTAAGACGAGATGATGGGAAAGGCCCTACCAACGACCCTAATATGCCCCTACAGCCCATTGGAACAAGAGGAGAACCTCATCTTAACATGAGCAAAGTCGAATGCCTCATTAAATTAAGATGAGATGAGGGGAGAGACCCTGCCAATGGCCCTAATGTGCCCCTACAGCCCATTAGGAATGGAAGGAGAACCTCGTCCTAACATGAGCAAAGTTGAAGGCCTCATTAAATTAAGACGAGATGAGGGGAGAGTCCCTACCAACGACCCTAATGTGCCCCTACATTCCATTAAGAATAGGAGGAGAACCTCTTCCTAATGTGAGCAAAGTCAAAGGCCTCATTAAATGAAGATGAGATGAGGGAAGAGGCCCTACCAATGGCCCTAATGTGTCCCTACAGTCCATTAGGAATAGGAGGAGAACCTCATCCTAACATGAGCAAAGTCGAAGATCTTATTGAACTAAGATGAGATGAGGGGAGAGACCCTGCCAATGGCCCTAATGTATCCCTACAGTCCATTAGGAATAGGAGGAGAACCTCATCCTAACATGAGCAAAGTCGAAGGCCTCGTTAAATCAAAATGAGATGAGGGAAGAGATCCCACCGATGGATCCAACGAACTTCTATGATCGTGTAAAGGGTGGAAGGCCGAGGCCTTGCTAATCTAAAACAAGAAAAAGGCCAAGGCCCTACAAATGACTATCGTGCACATTTCTGTATGGCCACACCAAATGCCAAAGGTAAAACCCTATCCTGATCTACAAAATGGACCTCTAGCCCGACATCCGTGACAAGCATCTCATTAAAAATGAAGTAAAGAAAATGAGGCGCCCGGAATCGTGTCTACAAGAGATGATAGCAAAAAAAAAAAAAGAGGTACCATTTCATTATGGAGTAATGTTCATTATAAATACAAGTCAATAAGATCAATTACACAGAAAGTGGGCACACTACAAGCAAAATGAAGGTCGGCAAGGACCAACTGTGTGAAAGAATAAATGCATTACAGATGGAATGAAGATTGATGAAATCAATTATGTAAAGAAAAAAGAAAGGAGGTGAAGTCCTAAGGCTGCTTGAGCTCTTCAGACTTTGGGCTATCGGCTTCGGCCATCACCAAAGCTTCCTTCAGTCTGAAGATTTTCTCCTCGAGCTCCTTCTTATATAGGCCTTCGATGTACATTTATGTTGGTGTACAAAAATTTGGCCTCGAGTTGTTGCTGCTTCTTCCTCAAGACTTTGGATTCAGCTTCAGCATCCTTAATGGCTTGATGCTCATAGGTCAATTAGAGCTTCAACTATTAAACTTTAGCTTTCTCCACTCTGACAGCCTCCGAGAGCTCACTGATGATCCTCCTCAGAGAGGCGTGCTCCTCAGGTTCACCACTTGATCTAGCCTGCTGAATGCTATAAAACTTCCTCTAGAAATAGGTCGCCTCATCCCTAGCAGCCTTCAGCTCATCTTCATGCTTGGACATCATCCCTGCCCAAGTCGCTTGGTAATTACTGTGTCGGTCCTCAGCATCCTGCAGCTGCTTCTAAAGTTGAAAAAACTTTTTCAACCAATCCCAATCATACCAAGCTTTGTCAATGGACCATGGCAAACTCCCTTCCAAGAGATGGATCTTTTCTTTTGCCTTCTTAAGATCAACTTCAAGAGAGCCGATCTTCGCTGTTAGCACCCAAGACTTGTCGCTTGCATTCTTCCGAAGGTTGGCAAGCTCCTTCTCAAAATTCTCTTTCTGAATGCTGAAGCTCGTAGAATCCTTCATGTGCAAGCTTCGAAGGCGAGTGACTTCTTTAGTCACCTCCAAAGCATTCTTTCGAGAGGCCTGAAGGTCGGCCTCAACCTTCTTCAATTTTTTTCTTAAATGGTGGACTTTCTTCTTCAAACCCTTTATCAAAGGCTTGAACAAAACTCCCTAAGTAAAGGGCCGATGTCATCCGGAGAAAGGGGGTCGTGACCCTAGTTGTTGGAGGCATTCTAAATCACATGCAGTGCAAAGTGCAAAGAAAAAGAGAGATTTGCTTTCATTACTTCAAATATTTTTGATACATCAAAAAAAAAGAGAGAGAGAAGAAAAGTACATAAATGTCAATAGTTTAGACCTCGGGTGGCACACCCACTGGAGAGATTGGGACATTCTCGACCACCTTCAACTCTCGAGCAGGCCTGGATGCTACACTTGCAGGTTCTAAAACCTTCAGAGTAACTTCGACGGCATAGGCAGTGGGGGTAACGTTGGCATCAGCGTGCGAAGGGCTAGCTCTATTCTCTAGCTCCTCTATGAGGAGATCTAGATCGATATTGGGAAAGTTCTCGATGACCCATCCCAAGCAGATCCAGAACCCTTCCAAGAAAGATTCTTGGGTGAAGTCTATTATGATGTCCTCCATATCTTTGGAGGACTTGAAATCTTGCACGGCCCTCTTCATAGCAGCGTTAACCTCCTCCTGTGCCTTCCTTCTTTCCTCCTTCTCTAGAGCTAACTTGGCCCTCAGCTTCGCCATCTCTTCGCGCTCTTCCCTTAACTCCTTCCGAAGGCGTTTGACTTCAGACGAGTGGATTTTTGAGGCTACCTTCAGAGCATCGACCTTGGCCTGAGCCTTCTTGACTTCTGCATGGGCTTCCTCAAAGGCCCTGGAAGCTTCAGCTCATCTCTGGTTTGCCGCCTTGGAGTGAGCAAAATGGTAGAATCCCAACTATAAAATAAAAAGTGAGTCAGAATTCTAGAAGATCCTAACTTTAAAGCTCAAAGGGCATGAAGTTAAAATCAAAAGAAGCCATTTACCTCTAGGAAGGTAGATAAGGACTCATCGAACCTCTCAATGTCGTCCTTCTGGTGCATCCTCTCTACAATATGGGGGAGGATGCTTTCCTCCATCAGCGACTGGACGACCTCTCGATCGTCCAGGAAACCCTACCTTGGCTAGGATTCTCTCCGTCGGAGCTCTTAACCTTTCGTCCGACTTTCTTGCCGATAGTCTTCTTCTTCTTCCTCTCCACAACTTCCTCTTACTGAACAGGAGCAGAAGGGGTGGCTTCATTAGACAAGATTGGGCTCGGCGTGGGAACGACGGGCTTGAGGGCTGGCATAGCCCGAATTAGCACGGCCTAACTTGATTCTCTAGTTCGAGCCTTCTTTTGCAGTTCTTCGGAAGGACCATCCTTCCTCTTAAGGGTTTTGATTTCCTTCATCAGGCGGTTCCGTTGCTCCAAAGTCATTTCTACAAAGAAGATAAAGTTAGAAGGTCAAAAGAAAGAATACCATCCAACTGACTGAATATGAAGAACTACCTATTGGGTTAAGAGAACTGAGATCAAAATTGAACAAGGTTTGCTCGTCTAGAAGTTCAGAGATCGATGGAGCATTAAAGGACTTTAGCTTATCGGCCGAACTCCGATCCTCACTTTCTAGCCTGGGGGCTCAGTGGATCGATTCCCTTATCTCACCCCATGGAGGAAGCCCTAACCTTAAGAAGGGATGGGAGATGAAAAAGAATTTCTCCTTCTAGACGTGAATGGAGGAAGGAGCACCTTTAAGCACTCCCTTCTTGCCTAACTGCGGAGATACATACCACCAGTCCTTGGCGGTTGGATGGCATTTCATGGTGAAGAAATTATAGAATAAAAAAATGGTAGGTTGGGAACCCATCATAGTGCACAGAGAGAGAAGTCCTATGATGAATCTAAAGAAATTTGGTACCATAGCAGTAAGAAAAATATTGAGAAATCTGAATAGGTTAACTACAAAAGGAGGCAAGGGTAACCTAAACCCAGTCCGAAGGATTTCGACATACAGATAGGTTCGGCTGAGAGGAGGTGAGCAAACTCGATCATCGGGCACAGAATGTTTGAGCTCATATTCAGAAGGAATTTCGAACTAAATCCTGGCTAGGGAAAGGTCATCGGACCGAAGTCTATAGGAAATGGTTGCAGGCGCAAAAGGATGGGCCAACTCTAAGGGTTCAGCATCCTCAGGAGGTGGGTTCACCAAGGTTAGAGGGGTCGAGCTCCCAGAACAAGTTGACCAGGATCCCTTGTTAGACATTTGGATCAAAGTGAAATTAAGGAATCATCCAAAAATTAGAAAAAACAAGGTGTACAAAATTCAACAAAAACAAAAAGAGCAAGAAAGCAATGAGTGCAGAAATAATCCAAAAAAGTGTTGGAGGGTCAGATTATAGAAGGAGATGACGAATGTAATGAAAATCGAACGGAGGTGCATTTGGAACCAAGGAAAATAGAGGAAGAAGCTTGGGCCCTCGCACGGGATGGAGAAGGGAATCTGAGGAAGGAGATGAGGATTTCAGAAGAAGTAAATGCTTGAAGGAGGAGGATGGGTTTAAGTAACCCTAGAATTCCTAGATGGTTATGATTGCAGATTTCCTCTAGCGATCTCTGATCGACGCATGTCCCACTCATCGTGGTAGAAAGCTTCCAACAGGCAGATCCTTAATAGTGCCGTACTTCGAGCAGACTTCTGATGGAAAATTTAAAAAATGTCTCTTCAGGTCACCATGCATTTATGAAACTTTGATGCCAGCATGGTAAAAGCCAAAACTTTCCATCCAACCCAGATGCAGGAAACCAATAGGATTAAAAAATCCTTCGAACTTCGACAGTCTCCATTTTACCCCCATCATTTGAACTTCAAACTCCAGAGTAGGGGGACTAGTGTTGGGGATAAATTCATACCTGTTGAAGTTCGGCTAAGACTCTGACTATTGATTAGTTTCGTTCGGTTGCAGCTATAACAACTGAACCTCAACCCATAGGAGTATTCAAACTCTAAATCATTCTGAGATGGCCGACCTTCAACACTGCAGTTAGATAATTTGATTGGCTAGGAAGACCAATTTTGGATTCAACAAGGCATTACGGATTCCTTCTCCAGACAAACTTGAATAGTTAATGCTTCTACCCCCGAGAATCGGCTAAGTCCCTAGCTCCTGCACATCCCGTTCGGTTGATCTCCTTCCAGTAACCTATGTGGCCCCACTCGGACGAACTTCCTAGGATCTCCCTTTTTGGTAGAATCTTAGTCAAACTCCTCCTAAATTTCTCCTTCAGCAAAACTTCTCCAGCAGTCAAACTTCTTCCAAACTATCCCTAGACGAACTTCAGCACCTTGTCATTATTCATCGGTGAGCAACCTTAGGAATGGCCGAAACTCAAAAGAACAGTAGAGATGCCAATGTTTTAGTCGTGCTTGCTTATTATAGCCATCAATCAATATCTGATTCAAGCAGACCCCTCACTACTAAACTCCTTTCGATTGGACATCTTTCGAGCCTCTTCCCCAGTCGAGCCCCTGTCGGACTTCTCTTCCAATCGATTTCCTTCGAGCCGCCTGAAAGGACCATGGCGTACACCTTCAACATAATGAATAAAAGCCAATGCACGGTCAATCTTGAGAACCTCTGAACTCCTCCAAAATAACAACATCCAAGAGCCCTTCATCATCCGTAATTACTCCATTTGAACATCAGCTATTAGGTCTCCAATAGACTAGCACGTCATGATAATGGACACCATCCTTCTTAAAAAACTCCACATGGCTCCGAACGGCCCACTACCAAGTAGTTACGGTGGTCACTCTCAGTTTGTTATAGGCTCCGAGGATATAAAAGGGACCCTCCAGATACTTTTTCTTCAAGCTCTCTTCTTTCTTCTGGTACTCTATAACTTTCTCTACTGAGTACTCCATTTTTATTGATCGAAAGAGCTGACTTGATCATCAGAGGGTCTTACCGGAGCCACCCCCCAGGCTCTTGATGAGACTTATTTTGCAGATCATCGGTGGCCACCTCGTCTTCTCTAACTCCAGCGCTTCTTCGACGATGATCAGATTTTGCACCAATAGGTGTAAATAGATCTATAAGAGAATGATAGGTGTCAATGAAAATATAAAGACATTCAAAGTAAGGCTTGTAGCGAAAGGGTATAGTCAACGTAAAGGCATTGACTATCAGGATGCTTTTTTGCCAGTAGCCATGCTCAAATCTATTCATACATTGCTTACTGTTACAGTCTATTTTGATTATGAAATATGACAGATGGACGTAAAAATAATATTCTTAAATGGATATCTTGAGGAAGATATCTATATGGAATAGTCGTTTGGTTTCACATCCAATGATGGTGATCACAAGGTATGCAAGCTGCAAAGATCCATATATGGACATAAGCAAGCATCTCGAAGCTGGAATACTCATTTCAATGATGTGATCAAATTATTTGATTTCATCAAAAATGAGAAGAAGCCATGTGTGTTCATAAAGATCAGTGGGAGTACTGTTGTCTTCCTCGTACTGTACGTGGATGACATCCTCCTAATTAGGAATGATATTTTCATGTTGATCATGATTAAAATGTGATTATCAAAGGAGTTCTCTATGAAAGACCTAGGAGAAGCATCCTTTATATTAAGAATAAAGGTCTATAGAGATAGACCAAATAGGATGCTAGGACTTTCACAGAAGATATATATAGAGGAGGTGCTAAAAAGATTTAGCATGAAAAACTCCAAAAGAGGTCTAGTATCCTTTAGACATGGCATTCATCTCTCCAAGAAGATGTGTCCTAGCACACTTAAGGAGATTGAACGCATGAGCAAGATCCCTTATGCTTCAGCAATAGGGAGCCTCGTATATGCCATGCTGTATACACGACCTAATATTGCTCATGCTATGAGTGTCACGAGCAAGTATCAGTCAAATCTAGGTGAAGAGCATTGAAATTCTATGAAATATATTCTTAAGTACTTGAGAAAGACTAAGGATATGTTTCTAGTCTTTGGTAATGGAGAACTCCAGATCCAGGGATATATAGACTTGTATTTCATATCTGATATAGATGATCAAATGTCGACATCTGAAAGTTTATTTTTATGCAATGGTGGTGTTGTTAGATAGAAGAGTTCCAAGTAGATGGTGATTGTAGACTCCACCATGGAAGCAGAATACATAGCTGCATCAAAAGCTGCGAAGGAGGTATTTTGATACAAGAAATTTGCTGCAGAGCTTGGAGTGATGCCATCAGATGCCATCCCTCTATACTACAATAACAATGGTACCATAGCCCTTGCTAAGGAGCCGAGGTCTCATAAAAAATTCAAGCACATGGAGCAGCAATTCCACCTGATCCACGATTATCTCGAAAAGGGATATGTCGAGGTCAAGAGAGTCGACACTACAAACAATATGGCTGACCCACTGACGAAGCCATTAGGACAACGGAAGATCCAAGCCCATCTTGAGAAGATGGGACTTAGATTTGTAGGCAATTGACTTTAGGTCAATTGGAAGTTTGTTAGATGTGTGTCCTAGAAGCCAGATAGGCTAACACTTGTAATATACTTCTAAGAATAATTTTATATTTTAATTATAAATTAATAAAAAAATTATTTTCTATCATAATGTGCATTTAAAGTGTCTGTGATACATCCTATGAGTTAATAGTAATGACAATTCATATTTTCAAGAGTTAAAAATTTAAGAAATAAATTTTCATAATTTTCTCATAAACTACTCCTGACCGTAAGATCATCACAAGGATGGTGATCAATTTAAAAGATTGGTATATGATCACTTCCTTAGGATAGATGAGTCTTGAGTCTATGGTATAAAAAAATCAGAGTGAGAGTACAGGTATTCATTAGAAAATGAGAGCAATGAGCATGAGCACCACGAGCAGTTATAAGAGAGTCTACCTTCTCGTCGATGACTGGCTCGATGCTATAGTAGTGTATATGGTTCTTTGATTTGAGGTGCATCGATAGTTCACCTTAAGGATGTTATAGTTTGATTATACCATAACTTGATTTTCTAGCCATTCGAAATCCTGAGGTGTATGTTGGCTATAGCATGTTCAATGTAGGAATTGGATTGTACTAATAGAAGATCTATCTACCTCGGTAGATGATGAGTGGTTTTATGATGATCATGAGATTGAGTCCATAAGTCCATGGCCATGATAGTGTGAAGATGATAGAAAGAGTTTCTATTAGGTTTTCACATCGGACTCAAATCGAATGATTAATTTATATGATAGATGTTGGGTTTGATGGGTTCACCTTAACCCTAATTCTATTGGGGCTCAAGATAAAAGAACTCAATCACACAGGTAGCTGCACCGAGAGGTTTGCTTTCAATTGTGATGGATTGCCACCATATACTGCTAGATATCACTGGTGGATTTTGGGAGCAATTAGAATGATCTTGATGATCGATCATTCTAATTGTATAAATTAGAAAAATTTTGGTCCATCAAAAGATGTTTCGATGATGTCGATGATGGAGATCATTATTGAAAAATATGTAGAATTTTATGCATGAATTTTAAAATATTTTTGAAATATAACGCAATGAAAGTTTTAAATTAAACTATTTAATTTATAAATGCATGTAATCTAATTACTAAATCCTGCATATAGGATCTATAACATGTCTTAATCCATTCTAAATCTAAAAATAAAAGTATTTGGTACTGATCAAATCAATATCTTAGGTTCGAGCGCATTGAGTCAATCTTTAATTTCATTGCCTCTAACTATTTCTCGAGTCAATATTTGATATCGTCTTATCATAGGTTTTGGGATCATTTTCATGAACCCTATTTCCTGTGAGGAACATTTTCTCAACATATTTTGAAATAGTACCTAGGTATCTTTCAAGAGGATGGGAAATCCTAGTTGATTTTTAAGGTGGAGGAGGTAGTGTTTGGACTGGCTCAAATTGATTAGGTTCCTTAGGTTTCTTAGCTCATTGCTCATTGGAGACCTTCTCCACGAGCCTTATCTTTCTTTCAAAGCCTCCATCTTAAATAAATTATTTTTCAAGAAAAATGGCAAATCAACTCACAATCACATTGTGATCTTCTAGAAGATAGAAATAATATCCTAACGACTCTTTAGAATATCCTATAAATCGAGCTCTAAAGGATCTAGACTCTAACTTGTCCACCTATTGTTTCTTAACATGGGCCGAACAATTCTAAATTCTAAGATGACTCAGACTTGATTTCTTACCATGCCATATCTCATACAGTATGGTGGAAACGATTTTAGAGGGAACCCTATTCAGTAATTATATTATGGCCATTAGACATGTCCCCAAAGAAATTTAGGAAGATCCGTAAAGCTTATCATGGATTAGACCATATCTAATAGGATCCGATTTCTTCATTCTAAAACTCCATTGAGTTAAGGCATTCTAGGTGGAGTCCATTATGAGACTATGCCATTATCTTTGAATAGTCCAAGAATTTTCGACTAAGGTATTCATCTCCTCGATCTAATTGAAAAGCCTTAATGGGCTTTTCTATTTATTTTTCTAGTTCGGTTTGAATTTCTTGAACTTTTTAAAGACTTCAGACTTATATCGCATCAAATATACATACCAATATGGAGATAAATCATTGGTAAAGGTGATGAAGTAGACATAATTGCTTCTGGCTGGCACATTAAAAAGACCGCACATATCTATGTGTACCAGGGCAAGTAGGTCTGTGGCACTTTCCCCATGTCCTATAAAAGAAAGTTTGGTTATTTTGCCTTGAAGGTATGATTCACAAATCAAATTTGACTTGAAAGTCAACTGACTCAATAGTCCAAATTTCTCCAATTTGTTAATCCTGTCTTCTACTATATGACCTAACCTAAGGTGCCATAGATAACTATCGTTTAGACTATCCCTAGGTCGCTTTAATCCTATTGTATTTATATTTTGCTCGATATTGAAAATAGAAACATCAATATGCAATTGATAGAGACCATTTATAAGAAAACCACTTGCAATTTTATTTCTTTCAAAAAAAATATTACAATGGTCCTTAAGAAAATTAATTACATAGCCTTCCTATGCTAAATAAGAAATAGAAATTGTTGGGGGCGAACCCGCTCTTATTGAAGTTTAGTCGGATATCTAATTACTGAATGATCCCATCTGGTAGCGACGACCAAGATTGACCCTCAACTAAATTTGCAAGATTCCTCCGAACCTCATCCAAATGAGCTTGAATGGCAGGGATGGCCGAGCTCCTCCACCCTAGGCAGTCAGCTCTCCCCAATCGTAAGTCTTTCGAACCTCTCCTTCAGCCGGACTTCTCCATCATAGGCAAGCTTCTTTCAGCCAACCTTCTCCGATAGTAAGCCTTCCAAACTTCTCCTTCAGTCGGACTTCTCCATCACAGGCAGGCTTCTTTCAGCCGACCTTTTTCGATCACAAGCCTTCCAAACTTCTCCTTCAATCAGACTTCTTCATCATAGGCAGGCTCCTTTCAGTCGACCTTCGCAAGTCTTTCGAGCTTCTCCTTCACCCGGACTTCTCCATCACAGGAAGGCTCCTTTCAGCCGACCTTCTCCAACCGCAAGCCTTCCAAACTTTTCCTTCAGCCTGACTTCTCCATCATAGGTAGGCTCCTTTCAGCTGACCTTTTCTGATCGTGAGTCTTCCGAACTTCTCCTTCAGTTGGACTTCTCCATCATAGGCAGGCTTCTTTTAGCCAACCTTCTCCGATCGCAAGCCTTCCAAACTTCTCCTTCAGTCGGACTCCTCCATCAGTCAGACTCCTTCTGGACTTCACCCTCAACCAGATTTCTCCAATGGACAAACTCCTTCTGAATCCTTCCAGTAGATCTCCTTCCCATTCCTCCAATGGACTTCCTTCAGGATTTCTCTAGTGGACTTCCAAACCCCTTCCAGTCGAACTCCATGCAGTCATCTAGAAGGGCCTCCACGCCTATGCGGATCCACCTACAGACAATCCTGAAGGAGTCCAAACTTCTCTGAAATTAATGAAACTTGAAGCCTTCGCTGCTAGCACCTACCTCCTCCAAACTTCAATAACTAAATCTTAACTGCTTGTACATCATAATAGTAGATGCATCGTGACAACAGACACTACTCTTCATAATATACTTCACATGATCCTGAACGACCCAAGTGGTTGCAGCTGTCACTATCAGTTTGTTATAGACTTTATCTATAAAAGGAACCCTCTAGATACATTTTTCCTAAGCTTTCATTCTTCTTCTCAAAACTCTACTACTTTTTCTACTGAGCATTCCATTTCTATTGGCTAGAAGAGCTGACTTGACCATCAGAGGGTCCTACCGGAGCCACCCCTCCTTCGATTTAGACTTCTTTTGCAGGTCCCGACGACGACCTCGGCTTCTCCAACTCTAGCCCATTCCAATGTTGACCAAATTTCACACCAATAGAAATTAAATTCCTGCTTGCTGCAGGCACATAAAAACAGTCCCTAAGTACTAAATCTAATCCTAGCGGAGGGTAGATTTCCACGACCATAGTAGCAACTCTTGCACCATTTTCAAGGTGTAGGATCATCTCAACATCCCTCAGCCTCCTGCACTCCTCAAGACCCTACATAAAAGTTTATAGATGAGCACTAGAACCAAAGTCAAGCATCCAACTGGATGCAGAAGAAATAGTTAGATTAGATTCAATTACGAGCATACCTCCAGAAGGACCTGCCTCCTTCTTGTTCTTTAGGCTGGCCAGGTATAAAGGATAGTTCCGCTTCTAATGGCTGTCAGTGTCACAATGAAAATATTTTTCTTTGTCCGTGGCCTTCTTCTTTGGCTCTCACTTCTTCTTCTTTCTTCCATCTATCTTCTGCTTCTTCGCAGACTTTTTCTTCTTTTCAAAAGACTTTCTTTTAAAAAAAGTCTACTCTACAGCAAGCACTGAGCCCTTTGAACCTTTCAAAGAAAGCTCAACAGTAATCAGCATTTTCATCAATTCAGCTAAAGTATGTTGTAGCTTATGCATATGGAAGTTCATGATGAACTATCCATATACATCGATCAAGGACTGCAAAATCACATCAATTTGCAAGTTCCTATCTAGCTTGATATCGAACTTCTCAAGCTCCTCTAAGTCCTTGATCATCTTCAGACAATGATCTTGAACTAACTGCCCATCATGCATTTGAGTCTTAAAAAGTCTTCTAATGACTTGATACTTGGCTGCACGACTATCTTCATTAAATAACTGTTGTAGGTGAGCCAATATTTGGCGAGCAGTTTTGATGTCCTCGTGTTGGCACTGAAGCTCATCAAACATCAAGCCCAACATATAGTATCTAGCTTTATTATTTTCATCCATCCACTATTCTAGAGATGCTCTCTGTTAAGTGGATGGACGGGCTAGTAAGGTGGGGGGGTCCTGGTCCAATGCATGATTTAGCTTTTCAGAATCCAAAATAATTTTATAGTTCCAAAGTCAATCCTTGTAATTGGATCCAGTCCATCTGTGGGTGTTCAGGATATGGGCTAGTGGGTTAGACGTAGATATTTTTCTATAAAGAGTCGAAGTTTCTAATTAGATTTTGCAATTAGACTTGACCAATTTATTTTGGAGTTTCTAAATAAATTAGGCTTCCACTATTTTTTTGGATCCCTACACTCCCTTGGTAGAGATGCAAAAATCTTCATGATTATTGATTTCTAGTGGATGGTACGGTCCCACCAATTGGCTCACCACCTCACATAACAGTTATTGTTAATGGATCAACTGATGAGTGGACAACTCTTGTCCAATAATTTTTTGATCATGGTACATCGAAACCTGATCTCTAATTCATGAAGGTCACCGTGCCCAAAATATTGCTCCACTTCTTAGATAAGTCAAACTCACCATTTGCATAAATTAAATTTTTGATTAGATCCCTCACCATATCCAAAATATTGAGCACAACCCATCCTCGAACCCATAGCGTCCAATGCCTAATAGACATGATTGTGGCTTCTCGATGCAACTGAACCACTATAACAGTTGAGATCAATCAACCCCGGAAAGGGCCTGCACATCTACAATGGTGGAAGACCTATGACTTAATATTTTCTTAAGGAGATTTAATTTTGGTCTCTTTAAACTTGACTTGACTCAGTCATAATAATTACAACTAACCTAGTGGCATGGGTTAGCTCGAATTGTTAACTACCTCAAATCAAAATTGGATCAACCCAAATGGCCAGGTAAGTGAGATCAGTGGAAGGGATATGCCATTAACTTGATAAGAACGCATTCTGATTGAGTATCTCCCAACTAAAAATTAGTCAATCATATCTGCCAAACTTACCTTAGATACCAAATTATTGAACCAGAATTAATTTGGTTAGCCTACAATCCAGACTCAAACTGCGAAGCCAAATTAAGTCTTAACTTGGTCGACCACATATTATTGTGAGTCAACCTTGATCCAAACTTAATCTTATTGGGTTGGTCAATTCTAAGCACTCTTGATCCCACCTAACTAACTCTTGATTTAGTTTGATCAACCGCTCGACCTAATTAAGCTACCCAAGTTTGAACCCAAATTTATGAAGGCATCTTAAATCTAAAAATTTATAATTTTTAAATCTAATTTATTTCATAATCTGAATTCTTAATTAAGTTTGGGTTCATAAATAGAAACATGCTAAAAATCATAGGATTTAGGATTTAGGATTTTGTAGAAATATAATTTTTTGATTTTTGATTAAGAACAAATGCATAGCACCCCTACACACCATAAGAGCAACCCATCAAATGAAAAGAGAGGGCCTTTAAACCCTTTTTACTCTTATAATCAGACGACCAAGGAAAATGTCTTAATTAGAAATAAATATTGTACTACAAAATAATAAGATCTATAACATATATCACATATAAAATCATAGATTTAAACATGCATGTTCTATATACATCTCATGTATCATTCATGAAATCATAAATGCATGCTTTCAAAAATGGTATATCACATATAAAATCTAAAAAATAAAATTTAATTTGATCATATCAAAATAAAATCTATTCTAAATAATTCATAGAACTATTCTACAACTAGTCCAAGCATGCATCAATCATATCTCATATGAACATTGAAATATTTAATTTTCTATTTTTTAGATATGATTATAATATTTAAAATATCAAAAAAATAAAAATAAAAAAGATCTAAAATCATATTTAATCATATCAAAAAGAAAAATTATACTAGACTACACATAGAACAGTTCTATACCTAATCTAGACATGTGTCTCATACATTATTGATATGATTCTAAATTTTTATTTTTTTAATTTTAGATCTAATCACATCTAGTGTGATATATAAAATTTTTTAATATCATATTATAAAATATAAAAAAATAAATTAGATCTAAAATAGATCTGAAGAACTGCTAATGCAGTTTTGATACCAGTTGTATGAAAATCAGCATTTTCCCACCATAGGATCGTACAGATTCGATCAGATTTATGGGGATATTTTAAAAATTTTTAAAATAAATTTTCATTAGATCTATGAGTTATCAGATCTAATCCTAAAGATCTAATATTAAAAATAAAAATAAAATTAAATTTAATTTAATTTTATATCTTGTTTTTGTAATCTGATTATCCTATCGATGATCTACTGAAGCCTAGTGGTCCTGAATGTAGCCATGCAAATGCCTGACCTCTATTAGAATCCACTTAGGCAAGATCTGGATGTGATCTTCTAGATCTAATTTCTAAAAATTAGATATGAATCTAATTCATAGAGCCTTCAAAATAGTCGATGAAGGTAGTGCGCTCATCTCACGAACATGTTGACTATCTTCCTAATCTTTGCACCAACATTTGTTTCTTCCTCACTGGATTCATCCAACCTTTTGGGTGTGGAGAGGGGAGAGAGAGGACCAGAGGGAGGCAAGAAAGAGAGGAGGGGCAGCCTTATGGCATGGTGAAAGGGCACAATCAATAAACACTAGGCGTAAAAAGGGTTTGAATAGATCCTATTGCGCCATGCAGTACCACATCACTTCAACCAATCAAATTATTTGATTCAATCAAATCTTAATCTGATTGGTGGAGTGATGTCACCTGATCCAATTATGTTAGAGTCTCCTAAAGTTCTTCATTGATGGTGCCATAGATGGATAGGCCCAAACACTTTGGTGTCCAAGTGTTTAAAACCATCAAGCAACCCTGGAGTCCCATCTGCATAGGACTCCATCTCTTTTCCCTTTGTGTGCACACCAACTAGGGGCATGCACACATATTTATACATAGAATCCAAGGGAGCATGCACTCCAAGGAGATGTCCAAAGGGGGCACACACCCCTATCCCTTCTTTCCTGCATTGGGACATCTCATATTTCGGCAGTGATAGGAAATTATAGGTGGCGACAGGAATTAGTAGGTATTATCTTATTTTTATCTGATGAATTAAGACAATCCTTTTTTGATCTAGACAAGCTCTAGTCAGACAAAAATAAATTCATATAGGATTCTTAGGTGAGCCCAAATCAATTTGGCTCAGTCGAGAAGAACCAGAAAGACTACAGAAAGAGAAAGTTAGACTTAATCGTGTGCTAGCACGATTTTCTTAAACCTAATTAGATCTAATCCAAATCAATCAAGCTATGTTAGCTTGATTGATCACATCCAAACCTAAATCCTTGTTTGTATAATCCAGTTAGGTTTAGTTTCGTATGGTAATGAGATATGTCGTGATCTTCATTATCAACATCATCAAAACACCTTTCGATAGACCAGATCTTTTCCTATTCATATAGTTAGAATGATCAATCATCAAGATTATTTTAATTGCTTTCAAAATCTATCAGTGACACCTAGCAATATATGGTGGCAATCCATTAGAACTAAAAGCGAATCTCTTGGTGCAGCTACCTATTAGATGTGTCCTAGAAGCCAGATTGGCTAAATACTTGTAATACACTTCTAAGGATAATTTTATAATTTTAACTATAAATTAATAAAATGGTTATTCTATATCACAATGTGTATTTAAAGTATCTATGATACATCCTTTGAGTTAGTGGAATGATAATTCATATTTTCAAGAGCTAAAAATTTAAGACATGAATTCTCATAATTAACTCATAAACTGCTTCCGACCGTAGGATCATCATAAGGATGGTGATCAATCCGAAAGGTTGGTGTACGATCATTTTTTTAGAATAGATGAGTCTTAAATCTATGATGTAGAGACATCGAAGCAAGAGTATAGATACTCGTTAGAGAATGAGGATACTGAGCATGATCTCCTCGAGCAGTCATAAGAAAGTCTATCTTCTTACCAATTACTGGCTCAATGCTGCAGTGGTGTGTCTGGTTCATTAACTTGAGGTGCATTGATAGTTCATCTTGAGGGTGTTATAGTTTAACTACACTATTACTTGTTCTTCTAGCCATTCAGAATCCTGAGGTATATGTTGGCTATAGCATGTTCATTGTAGGAATTAGATTGCAGCAATATAAGATCTATCTACCTCGATAGATGAGGAGTAGCCTTATGATAATATTTAGATCAAGTCCTTAAGTCTATGGCCATGATAGTATGAAGATGATAGAAAGAGTTTCTATTAGGATTTCACATTGGATTCGAATCAAATGATTAATTCATATGATGGATGTTGGGTTTGACTAATTCACCTTAACCCTAATCTAGTCGGGGCTCAGGATAGAACCCAATCACACATGTAGCTGCACCAAAATATTCATTTTCAGTTCTAATGGATGGCCACCATATACTGCAAGATGTCACTGATGGATTTTGAGAGCGATTAGAATGATTTTGTTGATCGATCATTCTAATTATATGAATAAAAAAAGTTCTGATCCATCGAAAGATATTTCGATGATGTCGATGATAGAGATCATGACATATCTCATTACCATATGGAACTAAATCTAACTGGGTCATACAAATAAGAGTTTAGGTCTGTATGTCATCAATTAAGCTAATCCGATTTTATTGATTTGGATTAGATCTAATCAGGTTCAAGGTAATCGTACTAGCACATGATTGAGCCTAGCTTTCTCCTTCTGTAATCTTTTTGATTCATCACAATCGAGTCAAATTTGATTTGAATCATTCCTGTATCTTGATTTAATTTATTTTTATTTGATTGAAACTAGTCTAGGCTAGATTAATTATGGAAATTAAATCCATTCCTAGTGCAATTGGACTAGGATCAAAAGTTGACCTATTTAAGATAATTAAGGGTCACCTGATCAGAGGCTTTTAAAAAATTCTCTTAAAATTAGTTTACTCTAATTTTTAGATATGTGATAGGGATCGAATCATACTATGGGTGTGCCAAATTTTGTGATTTATGATGGTCCTTTGGCTAGGTTTTGATAATGTTTGATTTGGATCAAACTCTTGAGGAAAGAGTCCTAGGCACAATGGACCCTTCCTTATCTTCTCTTGTCACCAATTTTTAGAGAGATTTTTGACATCAAAACTAGATAGAGATCTGGTATTTGACATGGATATTAATCCTTGATGTCCCTTTGATCAAATAATAGGTTATTTGGTCAAAGAAAAACTTTAGATGGAGCATAAGGATTTAAAACCCCTTCTCATGCCATTATGTTATGATCGTATGAAAAATTTTTCATGCCCAAGTTGCTGTCACGCCTATCATATCCCTTGCCCCCTCTGATACTCACTCTCTCCTTCTTCTACATGCCAAAAATTGGGCACAAATCAGAGAAGAAGATCCAAGAATTTTGGTACAAGATTCAATATCTACGCAATGGTGTTCGTGAGACGAGCACGCTGCATTCAACATCTATTTGAAGGATCTACATATTAGATTCAGATCTAATCTTTTAAAAAAAGATTCTTGAGAAGAAAACATTCAAATCCTATCCAAGTGGACACTAATAGAGGCTAAGCACGTGCTTGGCTCATTCTAGAACCTCAGAAATAATCAGGATCATCATAGGGCAATTAGATTACCCAATCAAGTACTTAAATTAAATCTAATTTAATTTAATTTTTAATTTTTAATATTAGATTATGTCAATCAAATTTGAGAACTCTTATATCTGATCAGATCATAAGAATTTTTGTAAAAAAATCTACCTCAGATTTGATCAGATTTGGACGATGCTGTGGCGGAAAATCAGATTTTTCTTCAACTGGTATCAGGACTGCATTAGCAATTCTTCAGATCTATGTTAGATCTAATTTAATTTTTATTTATGATCTAATATTAAAGAATTTTAGATGTCACATCAAATTTATTAGATCTAAAATCAAAAAATTAAAGATTATATGATTTAGATCTATAATATTTGAGATGCATGACTAGACTAGGAATAGAATAGTTCTATGTGTAGTCTAGTATAATCATTTTATTATTTTGATTAAATATAATTTTAGATTTATTTTATCTATATTTTTTTGATATTATAATTATGATAACCAATTTTAAAAATAGAAAATGAAATTTTTAATTTTTAATTTATTCATATGAGATATAAAAAATGCTTGCTTACACTAGTTATAGAATAGTTCTATAAAATATCTAGAATAGTTTTATTTTGATGTGATCAAATTTAAAATTCTATTTTTTAGATTTAATATATGATACATTAGATCTGAAAGCATGCATGGTTGATTGAGTCATGATACGTGAGATGTATGCAAGGCATGTATAGGTTCGATCTTTGATTATATATGTGATATATGATTTAGATCTAACTTATTTTATTTTAGAAAATATATTTTTTATTAAGATATTTTCTTTGACTGTCCATTCATAAGAACAAAGTAAGATTTAAAGGCCCTCTCTTTCCATTTGATGGGATGTTCTTATGATGTGTAGGGGTGCTACGCGTTCATCCTTAATCAGAAATCAAAATTTACTTTTTATAAAATTTTAGATTCTAAAATTCTAGAATTTTGATGCATATTTTGTTCATGAACCCAAACTTAATTATGAATTAATATTATAAAATTAATTAAATCTAAAAATTATGAATTTTTAGATCTGGGATACCTTCATAAAATTAGGTTCGGGTATTCATAGGAAGGCAGTGAATTAATTTTGAAATCTTTAATTTTTATAAAATGAAAAGAAAAGAGTTTTGATGTCAAAAAATAAATTATAAATAAAAAGTATAATCTAAACATTGTAGAAAAATAAACTTAGTAGTATGATCTACTATTTAGATCTTAGCATTTACTTGCAATAAAATTAAAGAGCAATTGAAATAAAGAATCAGAATTTAAAAAGCAAGAAATAAAAAACTAAAATTTAAAGAGAAAGAAAATAAATTTTATATTTTAAATTAAAATTCAAAATTTAAATATAATAACTGAAAAGAAAAGGAGAAGAAATAAAAATTGAAACAAAGATCTTAATCTTGGATTAGCGTCAGCATGGAGATGGCATAGAAGATTGGCTCTTCCTCTCGTCACTACCTGTCTTGTACCAACATTCAACCAAAAACCTGGCTTCCACCCTATACCATGGCTTCACATTGAATGGATGCTTGAATTATAGAGTCCTGGGATCCTTAAATAGTTGCTGGAGGGCTAGAACCTTTACTATCAGACAGTATGGGACTAAAAGTAGAGTATAGATCGGCGTTTGTTGAAGAATCCAAGAGAGAATCAATTTAAAATACTACTGGATTGCATCTTCTATGAGTTCTGTGAGTTCTAGCCAGAAAATGGGAATTCGAAGCTCAAAAAAATACAAAAAATACTCATTAATCAGCCCAATATGAGTTAGAATAAGTTCTGGCCATCTGATCATGTTAATCTAGAAGATTTGGGCTGTTGGATCGCATTCTAGGTGTGTGAATCAGCATCAGGAGCTTCTACCGGCCATTGGATTGAAGTCTAGGCATAATCTAGCCGTCGAATCAAAGATTGGATCACTCAGAACCATCGGATGCTATACTATAGAGTTGGGCTATTTGAAAAAAGTAGAGAAATGCCACAACCATATGATCTTGACTAGGAACCACTGCAATCATTGGATCATGCAATTACTGTGTTGTAGACCATGGTGAACTAAGCATGTCGAAGTCTCGAGCAAATCAGTGAATGCCACATCATCTGAAATTATGAAAATGCCCCATAAGCTGCATTTTTTGTTATAGACCTATTAAGGATCCATGATGAACCGAATACTACTGTGGTCCACCATGAACCACATGGTTTTTTACGTGAGCCTAGCATCAGGCTAGGCCAAGGGAGTGGGCTACAGGCGAGTGGGCCATCTGCACTATATGTTGGGCTGAGTGCTTGCACATGCGAGCATGGGCTATGGGCTAGCAGACTGAATGGGGCTAGGCATTGGTGGTATGAAATAGCCGAATGAACTAGTTTAATTTAATTTAATTTTTTTCTTTTTCCTTTAAATCTTCATATTGGAGTCCTTTTTTGTCAAATTTGCCTAAAATTTATTTCATTTTAACCAAAAAAATAAGCTCTTTTTATTGATAAAAATATTTTCTATATTAGATTAATAAAATATTAATTTTTAAAAATAAATATAAATTAATTAATATTTTTATTAATAAATTTGTGATACTTATCAAATACCAAGCATAAGGTGCCTCCAATGTCCACCCAGACTATTAGACCCATTAGCATCCATCTTAATGGAAGGATATGACTTAGTTTTAGGATCAATTTCAGTCTATGGGCATCTATATCAGTCTCACTGAATAAAATTAGCCACACTGATTTATCTCTATGACATGGGTCAGCACAAATTGATGAGCAATCAAATCAAAAGCTGACTAACCAAATTGACTAGGTAAGTGAGATTGGTGAGAGGGTCTACCAAAGCTTGCCTTAGATATCATCAGAAATGGCCAGTTAAGTAGGCTGCCAATTAAATACCATCATTCTGAAAATACCAACTTATTTTAGATACCAATTGGTTTATCAATTTTGATTTGGTCGGCCTAAAGACATAGGCTCAATCACTGAGCTATGATTAGGTCCATTTGGTTAAATCAAATGTATGGACTTTGATCAACTATAACTATTGAATTGATCTATAGAGAAGAAATGACCTTATCTTAATTAACTATTAATTAGGTTTGATTAATTTCTTAACTTAGTCCATATTTGATTCTAACCCTATGTCTAACCCAATTAATGACTTGATCTGCTAACCCATTAACCTATTTAACCTTTGAGCTATGAAATTGACTTAGGATCTTCTAATCACAAACCTAGATCCTAAATAATCACTTAATTCTCAATTAAGTTCAAGGCTGATGGGTTGGGTTCGAAACCTCAAAACTACTTTCTAATTTCATTATTTTGAAATATTTTCAAAATATAAATAATTTACATTGAATCAAATTTAATTTAGGATTTTATATTTGAATTATTTCAATGTTTAGATTAGATCCTAGGGTTTTGAATCTAGAGTTTTGCAAAAATTAAGTTTTGAATCTAAATTCTACAAAACATATATATTACATATATAATTTTTAGATTTAAAATTAAAGCTATATATCCAACATATGCAACAAGAGGATTTAGATCTAAAGCATGAGATGCATCATTTCTATCTTATCTAAATAATCAAAAATTAGATCATAATTTAATTAATTTTAGATTTAAAATCTAAAAATAAATCATAAATCAATTTAGATCTCATCTAACTTATTGATGATTTAGTTCTTCAGATCAGCACATACTAGGACAACCTTTTCACTATAAGAGGTAAACCTTACATCAGAACAACCTTATAATCAGTATTACGGTCTTAACATTATTTAGATCTCTCATCTAAATAATCAAAAATAGATAAAAAATCTACTTATTTTAGATTTAAAATCAAAAAATAAATCATAAATCTATTTAGATCTTATCCAACATATTTATAATTCAAATTTTCAGATCAGTCTATACTAGGACAATCTTTTTACTATTAGAGTTAAACCTTACAATAGGACAATCTTATAATCAGTATGTACGATCTTTAAAATTATTTTTAGATTTATTTTTAATGCATACATGATCATATCATAAAAGAACCTAGGCTCTAATACTACTATAGAAAAAATTATGTAGGATTTCATGCATGTATTTCGAAACTTTTTAGAAAATAATGAAGCAAAAGCTTAGATTAATCTAATTAATCTACTTATGCATATGATCAGATCACTAAATACATATATCAAGGATCAACAACATGACATGATGCATATATAAATCTAAAATAAAAATTAAATAGGTATTATCATATCAATATCCTAGATCATATCTAACAGATCCTAGATCAAATCTAGGTGTAAAAGAGATCGGATCTCTTTACCTTAGCATGGGTCAAGAATACCACTACTAATTTTCATGGTTGTCTTTGTTGCTCAGAGCCACATCAGGTATCCAACCTCTATAGGTTGTCCACATGAGGCTCTTAGGTTGATCGAAGGTTCGTCGAATGAATATCCATGCAAAGTGCTAGCTTCTTATAGATCTCTCCTGATGGTTGATCTAATTGCTTTTCTTCGAATCTCTTATAGGAAAAAACTAGTTTTTTCACTATAAGATCTATCTGATCTATAGCAAAAATTTCTAAAATTTTCTATAAAATTTGATCAGATCTAACAGTTCTCAGATCTAATCTTCATGATCTAATATTTAAAAAAAAAATTAAATCAAAACCATAACAATGTTACCTGATTAGGGTAAATAATTACCCTAATGATGATCTGACTACATTTGAGGCTCCAAATCTAGCCGCACATGTGCCCAGCCTCTACTAAAGTCCACTCGAGTTGGTTATGGATGCCTTCTCCTATTGGATCTGATCTCCAAAGATCATATCAAGAGTCTTCTTATAGATCCTTCAAAACAACTTGCGAAGGACACACTTTCATCTCACAAACCGATTGTCTCATTGCTTGATCCCTGCACCAACAACCTTGGATCTTATTTCTATAATTTTGCCCAACACTTAGGCATGGAGAAGAGAGAGAGGACCAGAGGGTGGCATGGAGATGGAAGAATGGGGCGGCAGCCTTTGGGCATGGTGACTTAGGCATGAGCAAACCCTAGGGCATAGGGGTTCTTATAGAGATTCTTGCACCACCAAGAGTCCTGGTTGATCAAGTAATCCAATTACTTGATTAAATTGGATTCTAATCTGATGTTCCACACCAAATACTAGGTCTCTACCTAGTTTTGTCACCCAAAATTCATCCATAAGTGGTGCAAAAAATAGATAAGGAAGAGTCCTAGGCACAAAGGACTCTTCGTCCCTAGAGTTTGATCTCTATCAAACTCTTGATTTATTTAAATTATAAGCCACCTTAACCCATCATTGAGCACATGCCCAGAAGAGGACGTGAGCACTTCTCCATGCAAAAAAATCAAGGGGCATGTGCTCCTAGAAATTCTCTAGGGGGTGCATGCCTATTCTCCCTTCTTTCCTAGAACATGGGTCAACCATTGACCCTTGTCCAATTCCCATCTTATGGGATTTAAGACAAGCCTTAATCAAGTCCCATCTAATGGAATTAGGACAAGTCCAAATCAAGTTAGGACAAACCTTCATCAGACCAGGACTACATCCAGTCAAATCAAGACAAATCTATACATAGTTTTCAAGAAAGTCTTTTCCAAATTTCATCTCATGATTTTAGGACAAGGCCTGATCTCATCAAGACAAGCTTTGTTTTGACCAGAACAAGCCGTTTTGACTAAGACAAGCTCTAGTTAGTCCAGGACAAATCCAATTTGACTAATACAAGGCTCCTCGGTGAGCTAAATCCAATTTGGCTTGATTTAGATAAACCAGAAAGATTATAGAAGGAGAATATCAGGCTCAATCATATGCTAGCATGATTTCCTCAAACTTGATTGGATCTAGTCTAAATCAATCTAACTAGATTAGCCCAATTGATGATATCCAGACTAAATTCTTATTTGTGTGATCCAGTTAGGTTTAGTTCTATATGGTAATGGAACATATCATGATTTCTATCATCAATATCATCAAAACATTTTTTGATGGACCAAAACTCTTCCAATTCATCCAATTAGAATGATCGATCATCAAGACCATTCTAATTGATCCCAAAATCCACCAGTGATATCTAGTAGTATATGATGGCAATCCATCAGAATCAAATATAAATCTCTCGGTGTAGCTACCTATGTGATTAGATTCTTTTATCATGAGCCTCGATAAAATTAGGGTTAAGATGAACTCGTCAAACCCAACACCCTATCATATGATTGAATCATTTGATTCGAATCCATTGTGAAACCCTAATAGAAAACTATTTTCTATTATTTCATACTGCCATAGCCATGGGCTTATGGACTCAATCTCATGATCATCATTGAACTACTCCTCCTCTACCAAGGTTGATAGATCCCATCTTGGTATGATTCAGTTCCTACAATGAACATGCTATAGCCAACATATACCTTAGGATTCTAAATGGCTAGGAGACTAAGTTATGGTGTAGTCAAACTATGACACACTCAAGATGAACTGTTGATGCACCTTAGGTGAAAGAACTAGACACACGACTACAGCATTGAGCTAGTCATCGATAAGAAGGTAGACTCTCTTATTACTACTCGAAGTGGTCATGCTTAGTACCCTCATTCTCAATGAGTACCTGTACTCTCACTCTGGTGTCTCCATATTGTAGACTTAAGACTCATTTATCCTAATGAAACAATCATACACTGATCTTTTGGATCGATCACCATCCTCATGATGATCCTACGATTGAAAATATTTTATAAGTTAATTATGAAAATACATATCTTAAATTTTCAACTCTTAAAAATATGCATTATTATATCTATTAGCTTAAAGGATATATTATAGACACTTTATACATACTATGATAGAAGAAAATAATCTTTATTAATTTTAAATCAAAATTATAAAAATGCTCCTAAAATATGTATTATAGGTATCAGCCAATCTAGCTTCTAGGATACTCATCTAACAAACTTTTACTTGATCTAAAGCCAATTGGCTACGAATCTAAGTCCCATCTTCTCAAGATGGGCTTCAATCTTCTACTGGCTCAATGGCTTCATTAGTGGGTTAGCCATATTGTCTGCGGTGTTAACTCTATTAGCCTTGACATATCCCTTCTCGAGGTAATCGCAAATGAGATGATACCACCACTCGATGTGATTGGATTTTTGGTGAAACCTCGACTCCTTAGCTAGGGCTATAGCATTATTTTTATCGCAGTATAGAGGGATGACATCCAATGGCATCACTTCAAGCTCTACGACAAACTTCTTGAACCAAAAAGCCTCTTTCACAGCTTTCGATGTAGCGATATATTCTGCTTTCATAGTAGAATCTACTATCATAGTCTGCTTAAAATTTTTTCAGCTTACAGTGCCATCATTGCATACAAATAGACTACCAGATGTCGAGTTTTGATCATCTATATTAGACATAATGTCTAAGTTTGTATCCCCTAGATCAAGAGTTCTCTATTATCAATGATTAGAAAGATATCTTTAGTCCTTCTCAGGTACTTAAGGATACATTTCATAGAAGTTTAGTGCTCTTCGCCTGGATTTGACTGATCGTATACATATCATGGCATACATGTAGCTCGCTATTGCCAAAGCATAAGGGATCTTGCTCATGCATTTAATCTTCTTAGGTGTATTGGAACACATCTGTAGGATCTGATGTGGTGCTTTCAAGTCTTAGGAGGCCATAGAAGGAGCTAGGATGTTGGCTTTAGGAGACTAAGATGAGTGTCAGTCCTACGGCTAGGACAGGAGTTATTTTAGATGAAGACGGCGTGTAGCCCCACATGGACTCAAGGATCAGGTGTGAAGATCATGAGAGGCTTGATAAGTGTTCTAGAGATCTAGAACATAAGGTGGAGTAAAGAACCAAAGCCAAGAAGAAGAATCAGTCAAGACAAGGGGCTGACATATAGGCAGGTTGGCTTGGATATGTAGTCGAGCTAGCTCGGGCTGAGATCGAGCTAGCTTGGGATGTGGTCGAGCCAGCTATCTCAGGCAAATAGAAGATAGGGTTCGGACGAGATGTAGTCAAGCCAGCTCGGCTACTGAGAGAGCTGACTCAATGGTGGTGAATAGAACTGTTTGAATTTTCTATTTGGATCAAGGACAGACTTTTATCCTAGGGTCTTAAGGCCTGGACCAATAAGGTCTTAAGAGGACTAACTCATGTATTTGTTGGATTCAGATTTAGGGGATGAGAGCATATGAGTCATATGTACATGGGCTCGATGAGTGCTTTCATATATTCGGTTAGCCTAGGAAAGTTTTTCAGCTAGAGTATGGGTTTATTAGGATTCATATGGTATCATAGAAATCCTAGGATATATAAATCTAGGTATTGTATCTTTATAATAGAGTGAAATATAATTGAGCTTTTCTCCTTAAAACTCTCTACTCTTCTCTCTCTGGTTTCAACTTTAAGTCCTAGGTGCCGGCCATCTATTTTATTTTTCTTATCTTTAATAATTGGTATTAGAGAGGTACTAAGATCCAACAAGTGATATTAGAGCCTGGTTGAGCATGGAGGAGGAAGAAGATCATATTTTAGCAGACATCAATAGTGAGGTTCAGATCTAAAGGCTTTCTTCAGGCTTCATGAGGAAAAAAGAGATCACAGGGCTGCTATCCACCATCACTAGTCAAGGTATTTTTTTAGATCCACTTGTTTGCTATTTTTGATTCATACGATCATGAAGAACAATGAGTTGAAGGTATGATTTGAGAAGTTTGATGGAAAGACAAGTTTCATGACATGAAAAGTTATGGTGGAGGATCTATTGGTTCAGATGAGATTGGATTCAGTCTTAGAAAATAGGTTGGAGGAGATGATAGACAAGCAGTGAATGTCCTTAGAGAGAAGAGCATGTGCCATGATTAGGGCTTGTCTGGCAAATAAGGTGCTGTATGGCGCATTGGAGGAGAAGACATCCAAGGGTTTATGATCGAGGTTACATCAATTGTACATGAAAAAAAATATGTGCAACAAGTTGATGCTGAAGAAGCAACTGTACAGCTTTCAAATGCAAGAGGGCGAGGATGCTGCGGGGCATATTCAGTGGTTTGACTGGATGAGCATGGATTTGCTCAATATTAGAATGGATCTCAAAGAGGAGGACAAAAATTTATTACTGCTATGTTTGCTATTCGGGAGCTTCGATCTGTTGGTGATGATATTGCTGTATGGCAAGGAGACACTGGTGTATGAGAAGATCATATCAATGCTACGATCCAATGAGTAGTAGGAATGAATGATGAAGAGGAAGGTCTTCTAGGAGAGTCTCGTGGTTTCAGAGAGGCCTAGGCAAAGAAAGAAGAAGGGTCAGCAAAGGGGCAGTAGGGGATCCAAGAGATGCTTCCACTGTGGTGAAGTAGGGCACTTTAAGCGAGAATGTTTGCTTTGGAAGAAGTTCAAGGAAGGAGAAAACTCTAATTCCATCGGTTCAGTTCCATAGGTGAAGAGTCAAATGAGCTCTTGGTGGTCTCGGAGGAGCCCATGGGGTGCGGTGTATCTGAGATGATTTCAGATAGGTCTATGGAGTGCGGAGGGTGCGACGATGTCCGAGGTATAGCAGCAGGCTCAGTAGTGCAGCATTGAATGGTTGTCCTCGGAAGGCTCGATTATAGAGTTGACTTCTACAACATTAGGAGTATTTTGGTTTCAAGTGGAGCACTGGACAGAGGTGGCTTCATAGATAGAGAGAGATGTGATATGAGTTCAAAACGAAGGAGTGCAAGAGGACCAATATCCTAGCACCAATGTTGGAGATGCATAGTTCTAAGTGGAGCAGCATGTGTGGGAGGACAGGCAAAGTTCTAAGATGATCGTGTCAGGGTATGCAGTAGGCGTCGGTATAGGATTGTTGCAAATTCTCTAGAAAAATCCAAGATAGTTAATGTGGCTGCCAATCATAAGGGTGCTTACAACTCCAAGGGTGGTGCATAGAAGTAAGCCAAGATCTTCAGCGATGGAGGTAGTCATCTTAAAGGACTCAAAGGGAGCTCAGCAGATGGTAGTGGCAAGGTGTGCACAAGTAACTATCAGGGCGTGTATCGATAGTGGATTTATGTAGGGAAACTTTGCCAGGTGTGCCAAGACTTGGGTGCACCAAAGTAGAGATTGTGGAATTTGATGTGGTGCTCCCAAGCCTTGGGTGTCCATAGAAGGAGCCAAGATGTTTGCTTTAGGAGATTAGGATGGGTGTGAGTCCTAGGTAAGATTGGATTTGTCCTAGGTGAAGGTAGTGTGTAGCTTTGCATGGACTTAAGGTTCAAGTGTTAGGACCTTGAGGAGCTTGGTGGGTGCTCCGAAGAGTTGGGACACAAGATGGAGCAAAGAACTAAAGCCAAGGAGAAGAATCAGCCAAGACAAAGACTGACACATAGGCGGGCTAACTCGAATACATAGTCAAGCCAGCTCAGGATGCAGTCGAGCTGGCTGTCTCAGGCAGATAGAAGATAGAATTCGGATGAGATGCAGTCGAGCCAGCTTGGCTACTAAGAGAGCTGGCTTGACTGTGGTGAATAGAACTGTTCAGATTTTTTGTTTAGGTCTAGGATAGGCTTTTATCCTAGGGTCTTAAGGCCTGGATCAATAAGGCCTTAAGGGGGCTAACTCATGTATGGATCGAATTCAGATCCAGAGGATGAGAGCATATGAGACATATTGACATAGGCTCGATGAGTGCTTTAATGTATTAGATTAGCCTAGGAGAGTTTTTCAACTAAAATTTGGATTTATTAGGGTTCATATGGTATAGTAGAAATCCTAGGATATATAAATCCAGGTATTGTATCTCTATAATAGTGTAGAATACAATGGAGCTTTTCTTCCTAAAATTCTCTATTATTTTCTCTCTGGTTCTAACTTTATGCCCTAGGTGTTAGATATGTGTGCCCTAGAAAACAGAATTGGCTGACACTTCTAATACACTTCTAGGGACAAAATTATAATTTTGACTATAAATAATAAAATGGGTTATTTTCTATCACAAAAGTGTATTTAGTGTCTATGATACATCCTTTAAGTTAATGGTAATGATAATTCTTATTTTCAAGAGTTGAAAATTTAAGACCAGAATTTTCATTATTAACTCATAAAATGCTCCTGACCGTAGGATTATCATGAGGATGGTGATTGATCCAGAAGGTTAGTGCACAATCACTTCTTTGTAGTAGATGAGTCTTGAGTCTATGGTGTGGAGACATTGGAGCGAGAGTACAGGTACTCATTAAAGAACGAGAGCACTGAGCGTGACCACCTCGAGTAGTCATAAGGAAGTCTACCTTCTCGTCGATGACTGACTCGATGCTATAGTGGTGTGTCTGGTTCTTTGACCTGAGGTGCATCGGCAGTTCACCTTGAGGGTGTTATAGTTTGACTACACCATGACTCGGTCTCCTAGCCATTTGGAATCCTGAGGTGTATGTTGGCTATAGCATGTTCATTGTAGGAATTGGATTGGACCAAGATGGAATCTATCTACCTCGATAGATGAGGAGCAACCATATGATGATCATGAGAATCAAGTCCATAAGCCCATGGCCATGGCAGAGAGTGAAATAGTAGAAAGAGTTTCTATTAAGGTTTTCACATTGGACCTGAATCGAATGATTAAATCATATGATAGAAATTAGGGTTTGACGAGTTCACCTTAACCCTAATCTGATCGGGGCTCAAGATATAAGAACTTAATCACACAAGTAGCTACACTGAGAGGTTCGTTTTCAGTTTTGATAGGTTACCACCATATGCTACTAGGTGTCACTGGTGGATTTTGGGAGCAATTAGAATAATTTAGATGATCGATCATTCTAAGTTGTCTGAATTAGAAGAGTTCTGATCCATCGAAAGGAGTTTCAATGATGTCGATGATGGAGATCATGACATATCCCATTACCATACAGAACTGAACCTAACTAGGTCACACAAATAAGGGTTTGGATTTAGATATCATCAATTGGACTTACCCAGTTCAATTGATTTGAATAAGATTCAATTAGGTTAAAGGAAATCATACTGGCACGTGATTGAGCCTAACATTCTCCTTCTTCTATCATAAAAGTTGTCTCGACTGAGCCAAATGAGTTTGTGCTCACTCAGATAGCTTTACTTGATCTGACTGGAGCTTGTCCAAGTCAGAAAAGGGTTGTCTTAATTTATGAGATAAATTTAAGACAACACCTGCCATTTTTCGTCACCTACTAATTCTTGTACTTTGACTTGGTCAAATGTTGACCTTTGACCCTTGGACATCTGCCCATGTGTCATGCACTTATTGGAGAGTAGATAGGAGCTTGTCTTCTCTCTAAAAATTGGAAAGAAGGGGGCACATGCCTAGGATGGCATGCGCCCATGGATAGGGATGCTGGAGTCCCATACAGATGGGACTCTAGGTTGCTTCTTTGTTTCTACTTAGGTGGCCCTTGGGTATCTACTTTGACCAGTCTTAGGCACCATCTAAGAATAAACCTGTGGGTCTCTCATCTAATTAGATCAGGTGATGTCATCTCACCAATCAGATTTAGATCTAATTGCACGAAGCAATGTGACTGACCGGGGTGATGCAGCACTGCATGGCACAGCAGAGTCTATAAAAAGACTCTATCTACGCCCACTTTTGAGAACTCCTCTTCCAAGCCACACCTCAAGGCTACCCCTCTCCCTTCTCCATGCCACCATTTGACCCTCTCTCTCCTCTCCATTCCCAAGGAAGTTGGGCCTTCAGATTAGTGTGAGTCAGGCAAGAAAAGGCTGACGAAAAAGAAAGAAGGCAGCACTGCTGCAGAGACAATGGGTGATCTTCAGAAGATGTTTTGAAGATCCTTCAAATTAGATCCAGATTTAATTTTTTTTTTAAAAAAAGAGAAGGAGAAGATCTCCAGATCTAGCCCGAGTGGATACTAGTAGAGGTCAGGCACTTGCGTGGCTAGATCCAGAACCTCAGGGCTTCGGTAGGATCATCAACGGGTAATCAGATTACCCAGAATCAAGGTAAAATTAATTCAGAATTAATTTAGTTTTATTTTTTTATTCATTAGATCATAAAATTATATCTAAAAAGTGTTAGATCTGATTCGAATCTAAAAGATAATTTTTGAAATATGCCTCTTAATCCAATCAGATCTGAACGAACCTGACCCCAAAAAATCAGGATTCTCCTTCAACTGGTATTATAGCCAGGTTCTTATAAATTTTTTTTTTAGATATGATTTAATCTAATTAATTAGTGATTTTAGATATCATATGAGATGTGATTAAATCTAAAATCAAAAAAATAGAAAATTAAAATTAATTTATCTAGATCTAATATGTATGAGATACATAACTAGATTAGGTATAAATTGTTCTATGTATAGTCTGGTATAATCATATTTTTTTATTTGATTAAATATAAATTTTAGATCTATTTATTTTTTATTTTTTGATATTATAAATGTTATAATTAGATCTAAAAATAGAAAATAAATTTAATTTTATTTGTTTATATGAGATATGATAATTGCATGTTTAGATAAGTTGTAGAATAGTTATGCAAATAGGTCTAGATTAAATTTTATTTGATAAGATCAAATTTAAATTTAATTTTTTAGATGATTATGAGATAATTTAGATCTAAAAAATATGCATTAATGATATATATGATATATACAAAATATGTTTTAATTAGATCTATTTTTTATATGAGATATATGCTTAGATCTAATTAGTTTTTGTAGATTAGTTGTTTTCCTGATTAAGGCGTTCCCCTTGGCCATCTGATCATAAGAACAAAGTAGGGCTTAAAGACCCTCTCCTCCCATTCGATGGGATGTTCTTATGATGTGTAGGGATGCTGTGCATTCGTCCTTAATCAGAAATTGAAAACTTACTTTCTACAAAACCTTAGATCCTGAAACCATAGGATCTTATTTACATGTTTTGTTTAAGAATCCTAAATTAAGAATTGAGTTTATGAAATATCAATTAGGTCTAAAATTGAGAATTTCAGATCTAAGACATATTCATAAATCTAGGTTCGGGCTTGGGTAGCTCAATTAGGTCTAGCGGTTGATCAAACCGAATCAAGAGTTGGTTAGATGGGATCAACAATGCTTAAATTGACCAGCCTAATAGGATTAAGTCTGGGTCAAGATCGAGTCACGTGAGTGATCGATCAAGCTAAGACCTAATTAGGCTCAGTGGTTAGAGTCTGGATTATAGGCTAACCCAATTGGTTCGGTCTCAATTTGGTGTCTAAGGTAAGTTTGGCAGATACGATCGACTGATTTTTAATTGGGAGCTACTCGACTCGAATGCATTCTTGTCGAGTTAATGGCATATCCCTTCCACCGGTCTCACTTACCTGGCCATGTTTGTTGACTCAGTTCTGATCTGAGGTGGTCAATAATCCGAGCTAACCCATGCCACTAGGTTAGTCATAATGGTTATGACTATGTCAAGTCTAGTTTAATGAGACCTAAATCAAATCTCCCTAAGAAAAGATTAAGTCAGGTCTTCCACCATTGTAGATGTGCGGGCCCTTCCCGGGGTTGATTGTTCTCGACTGGTTATAGTGGCTCAGTTGCATCAGGAAGACGCAACCATGTCTATTAGGCATTGGATGCTATGGGCTGGAGGATGAGTTGGGCTCAATATTTTGGATACGGTGAGAGACTCAATTAGGAATCCAGTCTATGCAAATGGTGGGTCTGACTTAACTAAGGAGTGGATCAATATTCCGAACATGGTGAGATTCATGAATTAGAGACCAAGTTTGGGTGCACCATGATTAGAGAATCATTGAACAAGAGTTGTTCACTCATTGGCTAACCCATCACCAATAACTGTTAGGTGAGGTGATGAGTAAGTTCGGTGAGACCGCACCACCCACTAGAAATCATTAATCATGGAGATTTTCGCATCTCTACAAGAGGGAGTGTAGGGATCCAAAAAAATAGTGGGAGCTAATTTGTTTAAAAATAAAATCTCTAAATAAATTGGTTAAGTCTTAATTACAATATCTAACTAGAAACTTTGACTCTCTATAGAAAAATGTCTGCATCCAACCCACTAGCACGAATCCTGGACACCCATAGACTGACCGAACCAAATTACAAGGATTGGCTCTGGAACTTCAAAATTATTTTGGGTTCTGAGAAGTTAACTCATGTATTGGACCAGGACCCTCCCACCTTACCAGCTCGTCCATTCGCTGAACAGAGAGCGTCTCTGGATAAGTGGACTGACGAAGATAATAAGGCCAGATACTACATGTTGGGCTCGATGTCTGATGAGCTTCAGCGCCAACATGAAGATATCAGAACTGCTCGCCAAATGTTGGCTCACCTATAGGAGATGTTTGGTGAACAGAGTCATGCAGCCAAGTATCAAGTCACTAAATGACTTTTCAAGGCTAAGATGCATGATGGGCAGTCAGTCCAAGATCATTGTCTGATGATGATCAAGGACTTGGAAGAGCTTGAGAAGCTCGGAGTGAGGTTGGACTTGGATCTGCAGAATGACATAATTCTGCAATCCTTGACTGATGCATTTGGGTAATTCATCATGAACTACCATATGCATAAACTTCAAAACTCCTTGGCCGAACTTATGAACATGCTGGTTACCGCTGAGCTTTCCATGAAAGGTTCTAAAGGCTCAGTACTTGCTATGGAACAGACTTCTTCCAAGAGAAAGTCTTTTGGAAAGAAGAAGAAATTTACGAAAAAGCAGAAGGTAGAAGGAGGAAAGAAGAAAAAGACAGAGTCGAAGAAGAAGGCCACTGACAAAGAAAAGTGTTTCCATCGCAACAAAGACAGCCATTGGAAGCAGAATTGTCCTACTTACCTGGCCACCCTAAAGAAGAAGGAGGCAGGTCCTTCTGGAGGTCTGCTCATTATTGAGTCTAACCTTACGATTTCTTCTGCATCTAAGTTGGGTGCTTGACTCTAGTTCTAGTGCTCACTTGTGCACTTCTATGCAGGGTCTTGAGGATAGCAGGAGGTGAGGGATGGTGAGATGATCCTACG